>DWLH01001660.1:0-12299 GCA_018249795.1 Heliconius telesiphe telesiphe | reverse complement strand
GGCAGAGTCATTCTAATTATACTAAGAAGGCTTATTATATTTCAATCATATAAAAATAGAAATAAATTCAATAAATATTTCTAAATATTAGAAAATAGGAAATTCTATAATATAACTTCCGTATTTAAAGTTTGTCTTGGCTATCGATTTTGGCAAAAAAATATATAGTGGAGAGTAACCCATATTGGACTACTTTTGACATAATGGCATAAATCACAAGATCCGTCGAAGGTATAAAAATGCAACAAGAATTTGGAAGTACTTTGTTTCTTTAGCTATTTAATATCATTCCGTTGATATTGTAACCTAATGGTAACATATAAATAACAGGAAATTTTTAAAGGTTGTCATTCGGTTCAAATTACGCAACCAGTACCATAAATTGAACCACCAGGTCCCTAAATTGGACCAAATCTTAAATTATAGGAATAATTAGGAATTAAGTAAAGGAAAGTTATAATTACGAATCAATATAATTCATATTTATTCTTTAAGCATTATCAACACTTTATTTAGAAACATTTTTACGTTATTTAGTTTTGAAAATATTTCTAAAACAATATATGAAGTCAATTAAGAACAAAAATACTTAACTTTTTATCAAATCTTTAAATTATTCAAACGAAATTGAAGTCTTATAAAAATAAATAATAACATAAATAATAAATAATAACTTTCGATAATAACATTAGAATCATCTGTATATATTGTACCGGTACAATTAAGGAACTTGAGGGTGGTCCAATATACAGACCTTGGTAGTATTACGGTTCGCCACAAAAAAAATAATAATAATCTCTAAAGATTTGTATTATTTTACTAGCACATTAAACTCTATAAAATGTGTTTCTTTAAGTAATATTTTACGAAATTGTAACTTACCTTCATGTTCAAGAAAATATAATAAGCCAATTAGCTTAAAAATAATACCGGTACACTACAAAAAGAATTTATTAGCGTCACGGCTATGATGCGTGTTCGACGTCAATACAAAATGGCGGAGTGTTACCGCTACCACTACCGTCGCATATTATAGTGTTGCCAGAAAAATAAAATAAAGTTAATTGACTGAGATATAGCATCGGTCCAATTTAAGCGCCGGTCCAATATTGGTTACTCTCCCCTATATATAAGTAAAAAATAAAAACAACTTCACGCAGTATCCCGCACACAGCAAGGTAGGCAGAGGAAACCTAGAGTTAAGACATTCCGTTCTCCACTTTCTGCCGAATTCTGGAGGAATTGCGTGTTGAGTGGCAGAACTGAACGCCGCGCTTTGCCTCCACACCAGAGCGAAGAAATGGAAATATAAATTTAAATAAATATTTCATCTCCTCGAGTGGGGATCGAACCCACAACTAGTCGGTTTTACAGTCACACTTTGTACCCCTGCGCCATGACTGGCCTCAAGTAGATGATAATATATAAATCTATTTCTTAATATAAAATGTTCATACCTTCTTATAAAGTATTTTCAACCTAACATCGTAAGACTAAAGCCCGTATTTATAAGCCGCTCTTAACTCTCAGATCGATTTTTAGAGCGGTTTTGAAATGTTGTTTACATTAATTTATTATAATTTATGATTGAAATCGGCATCTCAAGATCGATATCAGAGTTAAAAGCAGTTTATAAAATCGGGCCTAAGAGTTAACTGCTGTTATTCAGAAATAAGATTATCACTTTTGAACATACGAATTAAAACAATGCTACCACTGCGCCGGCTGTAAAGTCAATTCTTGTAAGTTGCTTCATTGAACATCATTCACAAAGAAATTATTATAATTAATGAATAATATAAAGAAGTTTTTTCTTTTCTTTGTATATCATTGTTAGTAACAAAATGATAATTTTGCAGTAAACATGGCAGATACGTGGTAGCCTCCGACCTCTGATTACACTATCGAGTAGGTACAGGAGCTTTTAAAGCAACTTTTTTATTATGTCAATCATAATATGAATATATACTTTTTTATTTTGAATATATTTACGAAATGTGGCAGATAATATAATTATTTGCTTCATTTGAATTATTAATTAGTCGATAATATCGCCCGAATATCTAATATTAAAACTTTACTACGCTTTCTAGTTAAATTCGAGACTATACGTTTTGAGCAGCGCAATTCAACGTCGCACTTTATCTTTCAGAGACAAATAAATGTAATTATTTCCCCCAAACAGGAATCGAACAACATATGAATGTGAACATGGCGGTTATGGGTTCGATTCCAATTCGTTGTGATTAGTTATTTGATTTTATTCGCACAGGTGCCCAAAGATTGTACTACATAACATTTCGAATGAGCAACAGACTGTTTTAGCAATTTTTTTAAAGATTTTTTAAAAGTTTTTTCTTTAATTAATTGACCAGCTCCGGTATTCTAAATAACGATAGCTGTGACACAATACCTTATTTTATATTTATTAGAGGATTGAAATAATGATGCATTATCTGTTCAGGAGACGGCTGAAGTGGAGAATGGACGTCTTTAGTATAGAAAAAATTCTAAGATATTTTTTATAGCTTCATGCTATATCCTGCACATAGCAGGACAGACAGGGAGAATCTGGGAATCAGATTTCTTGAAGCACGTGTTGAGTGGCAGATCTCAACGCTGCTCCTCGAGTGGGAAACGAACTCACAACACATAGCATTGTCGCGCGCGACATTTTCATGCGTTATTTTCTAAGACATTCAAAACATAATTCTGATTTTTTAAGGAGATCCTAAGAAAGAATTTTATGAAATTGCTACGGGACCGAGAAATAGAGGGATTTTACGTACTGAGTACTAAAGTTTAGGTAAATGATTTTTGTCTATAGAGGCAGAACGCGCTCCCGCACACAGCAGGGTAGGCAGAGAGAACCTAGTGTTAAGACACTCCGTTCCCCACTTTCCGCCAATTTCTGGAGGCATTACGTTTCCCCCGCTTTCCCCTCGACACCAGAGCGAAAAAATTAAAATATAAATGTAAATAAATATTTCATCTCCTCGAGTGGGGATCGAACCCACAACCAGTCGATTTATAGGCACACTTTGTGCCCCTGCGCTACGACTGGCCTATTTAGTATATTAGTTACGCATAATAACGTTCCCAAAAGTATAATCCGTATTAAATAAAATTATTTCTGATTTAAAAAATTAAAAAGACTTGTTTTTTTAATAGTTATTTATAATAAAAATAAATATTTATTATTGTATATTATATAAAAGTCAAAATCAAATGACTCTGACTTTAACAAAAAATAAAGCTAGCTAGCTACCTTAGCTAGCAAATCAACATAGATCTCCTACACTGCCGAAGCTTTAATATTTTCGTTACTAGGATAATATTTGAAAATTGAAAATATTTATATTATTTAAATAACTTTTACCGGCTTCTCGCCCGTCAAATGAGGAGGAGGTAGCCAACTGCTGTGTATGAGACATGCCACATTCAAAAAATATAGTTGGTTACGTTGAAACGAGTCACATCTAATATAGTCTATATAGCTATTCCCGATAAACGGAATATTTAACACAATAATACTTTTACAATTCAAACCAGCAGTTCTAGAGATTAGCGCATTCAAGCAAACTAACTTTTCAGATTTAAAATATTAGTATAGATTTCTTTTAATTTTAAGTTATATATAAATGATATGATTGATGTAATAATAAGCTTTAGATTTTTTTTAAGCTTTTGCTTAGAAATGAAAAGGAAAATAAATGAAAATTTATATTAAATAAACAATAATTCTACCATAATAAAGAAATAGCATATCTATTTTAGTGAAACTTGACATTCTACCATACAAACTTACCATTAGAGAGAGCCGGGGTCCATAAAACTGTAAATATTAATACACTAATCAAACTTATACTTAAAGTCCCCATGATCGAGGGGCAAACACTATGAAGTCAGTCTATAATATATACTTATTACTAAAAATACTACGACACGTTGAGCCACCACCACCAGTGGATGGTAAATGCAGAAATTCAATCCCCTCTCCCCCTTATATAGGTGCAACGACTCGTTCCTAGTAATGGACGATCGACATATATCATATATTAGCTTTGTATGTTTGTTCGTGTATGTGTTTGTTTTATTTTTTATTTTTTTTAGGGGTAAAAAAGTCTTAGGTCGGATCATTTAAGGTTTAACTTTTCATCTTAACAGTGAATGCTTTATCAGAATAGAGATATGAAAGAAAAAAAAGCCTCACGTTTATTTCCTCAGATTAATTCCGCTTATTTTTCGTTTTCCACTCTCCGCCGAAGTCTTGAAACATTGCTTGTTGAGTGGTGGAACTCAATGTCGCGCTATGCCTTGTGCGCTCCGGTAGAGCGGGGAAATTAAAGTATTAAGCATTTCTTTACCCAGAGTGGGATTCGAACCCACAATTATGGCGGTTACAGTAGCGCGCTTGTGCCACAGGATCATGACTCACTCAAAATATCACTCAAAATATCACGTATTCATCAATGGATATAAATAATTTTAATTTCATGCCCTTTTTCACATCAGTCATCACAACATTGAAGATCTATTTTTTTTTTAATTTAAGAAAATAAAAAAAAAATATAACGATCAACAACAATGCATGCATATTTACTAACTTGAAAGTGGGACCCTTTCAGAGATAGCGTCAACTTAAGGTACATGCTCACCTACGTTAAAAGTAGAAACGCTCATATTTAAAGATGTTTTTAAAAATAATGTAAAAAATGTATATTTATTATTTCCAGATCGTTTACGTAGGTCTTTCTTCTCCTCCACTGCTACCAGACGTCCAATTAGGGCAAACTACGTTATACTGCAAGCTTTGCTTTTACATATATTATTTACGGACTATTTCAAGACCCCTAATAAGCACTCAGACTATTCCGATGGCTCAACGCCTCTACGCCTCTACGCCTCCCAGACAGAGACGTACCTTTATTTGGCGCTACCTCTGAAAGAACCCTACTTTCAAGTTGGTAAGTACGCATACTGTCTTAACCACATATTAGACTAATAGTCCTCAAATTTTCAGCTTCGCTAAAACGACGTACTGGGATCTCGGACTATTAGCAAGCAAACAATTTATCTTTTAATTGTATGGCCGCCATAGGTGCGTTTTAATTGAAATGTTGTAAATTTCCACTCGATACACTTTTATATTTCGAGCATATTCATTTACCGGCACCGATGGGACAACAAGGCACGGCGTTGGGTTCGCCATTTACCGCTTTATATGACTAAAATGGGCCGAAAGTAAATATTATTATAGTAAATTATTGAATTACATTTTAATACTGTTCCCGTACGATTATGGGGAACTTGGGGAAATTTGGGCATCAGCTTCACGCTGTATCCCGCACACATAAGGGTAAGCAGAGGGAACCTAGTGATAAAACACTCCGTTCCCCACTATAGCAGCCATATTTAATTTCATCGAGTGGGGATTGAACTCACAATCAGTTGAATTTACACCCACACTTTGTGAAGCTGCGCCACCGCTAAATAATAAAGTAAAGTCAAATACATCACCTAGTTACAAAGTAATGTTTATATACAGATAATATGTTCATATATAGGCATAGCAAAGGTCGATCACAGATTCGTTATATAGAGAGAGACAAATTAGAAAATTAAATACTTTTATATCATATTAATATAGATAAATGTACATAGTCCATCTGTTTGTTTGTTTTGACAAATCCATTATTATAGTAAACTAAATATACATATTTATTTAGTTTTATTCTGTAAAGAGATTAAGACACTGCGTCGGAGACTTCCATTCCCCATTTTTCGACAAATGCACTGTTCATTGCGTGTTGAGTGGCGGAGCTCAACGCCGCGCATTGCCTCGTTACTAGAGCTAGGAAATAAACATATAAAATATTTCATTCTCTCGATTGGGTATCGATTCACCACACACACACCACTACAGTCATATTTTCTAAAACTTTCAAAACATATTCCAGATTTTTATAAGGGGATTCTAAGAAAGGATTTCCCGAAATTGATACGGAAATAATAAAAACCGGAATTGTACGTTTAAGGTAGGTATAAAGTCCACGTAAATGGAATTGTACTATGGGGACGGAATTTGTACTATAATAAATTTAATATTATATATCCCCTCAAATACATAAATGTGACATGAGAGCCAAGTTAAATGTTGACACGCAAAAGAATGGGTGATCTATATGGGTGTTCACTTGAGATATAATTCAAGATGTAAATTCCGTTCGACAATTTTTTACGTACAGACTTTATTATATTTGCAAGTTAGTGTGTAGCTTGGACTAGAGCATTTGGTTGATATTTAGTTTGTTACCTGGTGGTAAATTACAGCCACGTTAAATTTAGAGCTTGAATTTTATCCCGAGTGAACACAGAACTCGGCACCCATGTAGATTTTCTATTCTTTTGTGTAAATATACATCACATTTAACTAGGCTCTCATTTCACATTTACGTTGTTGATGGGATATTATGACTTTTGTGAAAATTATTACTATTCATACTTTGTTATTTAAAAAACGCTTAATTTTCCTACGTTCTTTAATGTAACTTTCATACTTATTTTTTTACTTTCTTAATTATTAATAATCATTAGTTTCCAGATTGTTTCCTATATATGTGTATAATAGTCAACCTTCGTACTAAATATTACGTTTTTAGATCATTTAGAAGGCAGTTAGGTTTTTGTGACAAAAATTATGGTTCTTAAAAGTTTATATATCACTGACCATTTGAATTAAATTATTGTAATTTTATATAGGTACATCAAAAGATATTTATATAAAACAAAAGAGGTTTTAACTGAAGTGCAAACATCTGCATGTCGACTAATTTGTTTACGAGTTATGAAGAGCCCAAAAGTAGCTTGAAATAGTTGGTGTAAAGTAAGCATTGCGCGTTTCCAGCATTTTAGCGTCACAGTCAAATCATTTTGACGTTCACTAAAAATAAAGCTAACTACCGGGGGTATGAAATATTTTCTATTTTTGTTTCCTCGCTGCCTCAAGAATTTAGCGGAAAATTGAGAAAGGAATTGTCATAATGGAGAATGGGGTGTCTTCATTCGCAGGTTTCTTCTGCCTACCCTGCTATACAAATTTTGCACGCTATAATAATACAAAGCGCGGTGTTGAGGTCTGCCAATGCATACGAGATATTTCGATATTAGGCCGCGAATGAATATGCAGGAGAGCATGGAACCAAAGAAAAGCATTGAAATGGTAATTTGCAATTTTCTGTAGAAACAATCGAACAAACTAGAGATGAACGAACTCATTCCGTAAACAATATTATCATAAATTGTTACAATTATAATTTACAAAATCTTTCCTACACAGTGTAGGCATTAGCGATAAAACTCGTGTATCCATAGTGATGTAATAGGTTTATTTTAGATTTTTGTCGTTATGATAATAATTTTATTTTTATAATATAAATTTAAGGCCAGTCGTGGTCAGTTGGCCAACTTTGTGGCCAGTCGTAGGGGCACAAATGTGGGACTGTAGGTTGTGGGTTAGATTCTCCTTCGAGGAAATGAAATATTTAATATTTTCAATTTCTTGCTCTGGCAACTGGGCCAAGTGCGGCGTTTAATTTTGCCACTCAACACGAAATACCTCCAGAATTGTCGGAAAGTGAAAATGGAAAGTGTCTTAATCTGAACGGAGTGTCTTAAAAATTCAAATTCAAAATATTCTTTATTCAAATATACTCGTATAAGCTTAACATTACTTACCCAGGTTCTATCTGCCTACCTTGCTATGTACGAGATATCATACAATGTGAAGCATAAAACATATAAGTAATCATCAGCCGTAACTTTGTTTGAGTGCATATTAAGACGTAAAATAATTAATCCCACTTTTTCCTGTTTTCGTTGGAATTGAGACATTTTTTAGGTGCTTCCTTACATTCCCTAACCTACCTACAAATCAGTCTTCTAAACCCGTACGTTGTCGTCTGTACCATACACAGAGCTGTCTCTTTTCTAAAGGTCAATTTCATTCGTATGTGATTCCATAGAATATGACATTAGCGAAATGAATAGTGTTCAACCGGCACGCTGGAAACGCCACAAAATATCAGTTCCTCACTTGTGGTGTATCGAAAAAGACAGAAACTTTTATGTCACCACGTTCTCTATGAAAAATAGATAGTAATAAAATAAGTAATACGTTTTTTTAATTTATAACTTTGTTTAATCACAATGAAAAGACGTCCTCCTTAAAAAAAAAATATTTTCTTGGAATATTTCAACCCATAAGAATCACCCGCTTTTATTATTTCTACAAAAGTATCATATTGAGTCGTAAAATTATTATTATTTGTAATAATCTGTGTTGAATATCTTCCTAAAATATTTACTTAAATTTATATTTCCATTTCTTCGCTCTGGTGTCGAGGCAAAGCGCGGCGTTGAGTTCTGCCAACAACAATGCCTCCAGATTTCGGCAGAAAGTGGGGAACGGAGTGTCTTAACACTAGGTTCCCTCTGCCTATCCTGCTGTGTGCGGGATACAGCGTGAAGCTGATGAATATTTTTCTACAGAGATACTAAGAACAAAAAAATGTTACAACTGTGTATTACATGTTTCGCGGTACTGCAACGATATTATATTTTAATATTACCAGAGGCTGTTGGGTACAGTGTGTTAATAACACGGCTGAGGGTTCGATTCTTATTGTGGGAATTAATTATTTTCATTTCCTCGTTTACAAGACAAAGCACGACATGTATAACTTTACTCAATACATGACTCATATGCTTCCGAAATTAGGCGGCACACGGGAAACGGAGTGTCTTAGCACTAGATTCTTCCTGCCTACCCTGCTATATGTATTGTTTTATTGAAATACTTATTATTTTGTAGCTTAGTCACATATCAGTTAACTCTAACTGACAACTCTAAGCTTGCTAATTTGTTTGTTAAATTGTTTTATATGTCTTTACATCTTATTTTTTTAATGGAATTAGTACCATTTGATTGCTCTTTAAGATGCCATTAGTGATTAGAATGCATATTGTTCATTGTTGGTACAATTATTTAATGTAAATTAAACGCTAATTAACCACTCTGAGTACGGCAATTATATTATTTTTGTTGTTAGTAAGCAAAATAACAAAGTAATCGAAAGTAAATATGATTAATGAATGTTAGCTATACATAATTACGTATAGTTAACATTAATAAAAGAAATCTACTTTAAAATCATCTGGTTACTTCGAAATCTTCTAGTATTATTCAATTAATGTGTTAATGTTACTTTGAATATATATATATATATATATATATAGCGGCGTTGAGTTCTGCCACTCAACACGCAATGCCTCCAAAATTCGGCAGAAAGTGGGGAACGGAGTGTCTTAACACTAGGTTCCCTCTGCCTACCCTGCTGTGTGCGGGATACAGCGTGAAGCTAATTTTTAATTTTTATATATATTTATATATATATATATATATATATATATATATATATATATATCGTTGTATGTTGTTGTGGCACAATGGGACAGCTTAAAAATCTAATATCTAAAGCTTGTTAAGAGATGGAGTTCAACGCCGCGCCTACACTGCTGTGCGCGGTATACTACATGAAGCCAAAAAGAAAACTTTAAATTGTTCAACTGGCAAGTCTGAAATTACTCGTGGAAATTTACTCTATATTTATACATATATCTCGTATAATATACACAATTTGGTATATTTTAGAAGACGAAAACTAGAAATAAAAATGAGCTGACCAATAACTTGTTTGCCATTCTACAGTGTTTGGAAAAGCGCGTCGTTGAGTTCCGTCTCAGCACGCAATATTTCCGCAATACACCGCAAAGCGTGGATAATGAAGCGTCTTAATGAAAACGGAGTGTCTTAACACTAGGTTTCCAGATTCCCTCTGCCTAAAAATCGTGTCTATAGCTGTTCTGTAAAAAATTGCATTTTTTTCTTTTTATATGCACAATGGTTGTTGGTTAGATCTACGAGTATACTCAGAGTAATATTCTTTTTGGAAATTGTGGTTGGAAAGGGGTAAAAAAGACAAAGTTCAGTGTTGGATCCCGCCCCCTTTTTTATGGAAAAGGATAAGGCAAACGAGGGTTCGGGTCACCTGATGGTAAGTGATCACCGTCGCCCACGACCCCGTGCAACTCCAGAGGAGCTACAGGTGGGTTGCCGGCCTTTAAGGTGGAGATAGACGCGCTTTTTGAAGGAACCCATGTCATATCGACCTGGAAACACTGCCCTTAAATAATATTCGTAAAAACCGGCTGTAAATGTGCGACGTGCTGCGAGTCTGACGTGGCTCAAATAGTTCCTTACCAATATATTTGTATGGGACCCCCTTAAATATATTTTTTATTTAACCTTTTCGTATCGTTTATAGTGGCAACTGAAATGTATTAATCTGTGAAAATTGCAAATGTGTTACTTAGCATGAGAGAAAAGAAGAGTTCATGAGATCCAGCTTGGTGATAGACGGACAGACAGAGTCTTAGTAATAAAAAATTTTTGGATATGGAACCCTAAAAATAGTCTAAACTTAAGTATGTGCTTGCAATGCTACTTATAGACGAGGAAGAAGAAAATTGACGGAACCTTTCAATTTTATTGACTTGGTTCCGCTCAGGGAAACAATTATTAATAAAACACTTTATTTATGCGATTTTTACACATTTTCAATGAAATTCTTAAATCATGTATATTTAGTTATTGAATTATTTTCATTCGACGTCTCGAGAAGTGAGAGTAGTTTCTTTTTGACGCTCAGTGCTGGTCATAGGTCTAAATCTACCCAGCGGCTTACGGTGCCCTTGATCAGATCTTCGGTCCACCTAGTGGAAGGCCTGCCTACTGAGCTTCGTCGGTTCGTAGTAGCTAGTCGGGAACCGCAACTCACTCCTCCACACTATTTATTACATTGTCACTTGAGCTGACCAATTCTGGTTGTGTTTAGAGCAATGTTGGTTATTTAGAATTAGAATAGTTTGAAATTAATGGTAATGATTAATTTAGAATTAGAAGTGGAGAGATTAGAAGAGATTCAGAAATTCATAATTTCTGAATCTATCACATAAGAAATATTTACATAATAATCAAAATTTAGTTCCGTGTTTCAATATAAATTTGTCTATAATATGGTATATAAATACCGTTCCAGTGAATATTATGACAAAAGTTTATCAGATTCATTTCTTATGTCAAGGACTCAGCCTATGTTTCTGAAATAATCTTAACGACCATCCATAGTCTAGAGCTTACATTGTAGAAATAATGTAACAGATTTATTAGCGGAAACGAGGTCCACGTGTATGATTCAATGAATCGTTTTATCAAGTAAATAATTGGTATTATAGAAGCTTCTATCGCATGCATGAACGTATGCAATTTGGATGAGTTATATTTATATCTTTACTAATATCATAAAACCGAAAAGTTGAGGGCTTTGCGGCGCAGAAAACACGACGGTTGTAGGTTCGCTTACGCTTACTGCAACATTCCCCGAGTCAGGATTGAATACACAAACGATGTAAACACATACAGTCATACGCTTCCCAACTGAGCTGGTTTCGAGTTTTGATATAAAATGGTAATTTTACATGAGATAATTGATTTTAGATTTTTTAGAATGATATTTAATTTTAGATTTTTTACTTTTTATTATAGAGTAAACAGAAGAATCCTAGTGCAAAAATCTAGTGTGCACTCCACTACCCATTTTCCGACAAGTTTCGAGACATTGCGTGTTGAATTGTGGCTTGCACTTATTAGTCACAATAATAAAAAACGGAACCCTTCTATTTCACTTTTTAGGGTTCCTCAAAAGGAAGAAAACGGAACCCCTTGTTGACCGTCCGACCGTCTATCAAGATTATTTATCAAAAGAATGAGTAGAGGTATTAATCAGAAATTAATATCAAATATTCAGGTGTATGGTCCCTCGCACCACAAAAAGCTTCTAAGTCAACGCAATCAAAATATACAACCAATTTGTATGAAATTCGCCGCATAATCAAAACCTATGGTGCATTTCGTAGACCTACAGTTATAAAATTTGGCACGAAATGAGAACAAACAATAAAAATAAAGGAAAATATATGGAAAGTGAAAATTAATGGTACTTCATAGAAAAAAATAAAACTTAAGCTTGTCAACTTTTATTAGTACTTCCCTTTAACAACTTACAATGCGATACGATACGGATACGGTAGATACGGAACCCTCGCTGGGCGTACCTGACACGCACTTGACGTTTATTTTTCTCTTATTCACATTAATATTTTTTCCGCACAGCAGGGAT
>DWLH01001659.1:0-12301 GCA_018249795.1 Heliconius telesiphe telesiphe | reverse complement strand
CTTGGGAGCACTTGATCGTATATTAATCGACTGGTTCGTGAGTGTGTGTGGTGATTATGCGGAGTTACGTTCTTATTACATTACTGTAATGAGTATTTTGTCCACGTACAGGCTATTGCCCGTGACTTTGCACTGGAGAAAAAATTTACTTAACTATTATATTTATGAACGCTTGAGGTCGTCGTGGCGTGGGCACAAACGTGTGAGTGTATAGCGACGATTGTGGGTTCGATTCGAATTACTATTTATTAATATTCTCATTTCTTCATACTGGTACTCAGGCTAAAGCGCAACGTTGTGTTTCGCTACTCAATACGCAATGTCTTGAAAATGTGGTGGGAAGTGGGGAACGGAATATATGTATATGCGGGATATAGTGTGAAGCTGAAAAAATATTTATCTTTATTTTTACTTATTTGATATTCTTTAGTTGATAAATCAAACTCTGAAACGTTTGTAAAATGTCAATTACTATTACCGTGCGTGAGGCACTATCTTTGGCAAAGATTTAAAACTTTATTTTTAGTACAGTACACAATACGTTGAATATTCTTATCAGTAGTCATTATTGAGTGAGTGTAGACACGCTGAGAAAAAAAATTACAAGCTTTAAAATTCTGCAAAGCTTCTTGGGATCTTGGGAGGAGATAAATTTTAATAAATATGCACGTCCTCGTCCTAAATATTGGACAAAATTTAATCAGAACAATATAATTTTTTTATTTTAATTAAATTATGTAAAAAAAACTAATTTTC
Organism: Heliconius telesiphe telesiphe; assembly: GCA_018249795.1. Lineage (NCBI taxonomy): Eukaryota > Metazoa > Arthropoda > Insecta > Lepidoptera > Nymphalidae > Heliconius > Heliconius telesiphe. The sequence continues at coordinate 11,545 of DWLH01001659.1, read as the reverse complement.
TTGTGATAATACTTGAATTACCTAAGCAGTAATTTGGCTCTAATAAAAAAAATCTTTGAAGGTTAACGATTCGATAGTTTATTGTTCTAAAATAAATCACGTGCTTTATAAAAAGCTTAACTTTCATATAATAAGAAAATATAGGCAGCAGTTAATATTAAGATTTAAGATAATTTAAAAATAGCAAAATATGTAAAAGCTTGGGCTACATGCTGCTACTAAATTAATTATAATAAGGTCATGTTGTAGTATCAATAAGTAGTGATTTAACTATATTAAGTTAAAAATATAAATAATACAGCTTCACGCGGTATCCCACACATAGCAGGGTAGGCAGAGGGAACCTAGTGTTAAGTGAGACACTCCGTTTCCCTCTGTCCGTTTAATTTAAACCGAAGTTTATTTATTTTTTTAATTTACAAATAGCACGTTTACTATTTTTTTTTTCAGCTTTCACGCCGTATCCCGCACACGACAGGATAGGCAGAGGGAACCTAGTGTCATAAGGCACTCCGTACCCCACTTTCTGCCTAATTCTGAAGCCATTGCGTGTTAAGTGGCAGAACTCAACGCCGCGCTTTTCCCTCGACACCAGAGCGAAGAAATGGAAATATAAATTTAAGTAAATATTTCATCTCCTCGAGTGGGGATCGAACCCTACACAGTCTTTACAGTCACACTTCGTGCCACTGCCCCACGACTGGCTATAGTACGATTTAGGTTATTTATTTCGTAGCATCGTAAATCATATGGAAATTAAGCAATAAACAATTTTAAAGCTCGAAGGCGATGAATTGGTACATTTTACTGTCGAAGGTCTTTTATTATGGGCTTGATATGCATTCAATTTTTTTAACAAATAAACAAGTACAGGGACGCTATTTCTTATGTACTCAATTAAATACTGTATTCTTGTAATTTTTCTTATTGCTTAAAAAATATTTTATCGAATCACATCTGGTGAATAAATTACTTAAATAATTTAATTTAATTAGTTTTCGTATAAAAAAATAATAAAAAAAATAGGCAATGTGTATCATATTTTAAGTGCATTCTATAATAAACTTGCAAAATATATTAAATATTCTCTCTTTGCTTTTTACAGTTTCCGACGCCTGCCGTAAATATTTCGGCAACAAAAAGCACCGCTACTCAAAATCCATCTAGTTCTTTAGGAAATACCAGTATCAATTCAAATGACAGGTTATTACTATTTATGTTATATACGGTACATTTATCTTTATCGTCACTAATTCTGTTTAAGGGGTTAAATCCTTTTGTTCACTCTGTTTAGACAAAACTTTGATTCGCTGTAAATGGTTTGAACATGATTGAACACATAAGTTTAATATTTTTAATTAAAATAATGTATTACGTATCCTTTTTAGCACACAGCAGGTGGGACACTCCGAAACGGCTCCTGGCACATTACCTGATGAAGCAAAAAATCTATCCAAAGGAGCGAGAGCACTACTAATGCGATTATTGGAAAGGGACTCTAAAGTTCGACTGAGAAATTTGCGCCAGTTACAACAAACTGCATTTTATATGGGATTTAATTTTGAACATATAAAAGTTAAAAAGGTACTCTATAAGTCTACAGTATATTTATTCACTTGCGTATTTATCAGGCTCCTATCTGTTAGGCTGTTATGAATGTTGTCATTAAGATTAATGTTTTAAAAACTCAAATGATTATACTTTCAAATATCAAATTAAATTACCCTTGTTTCAGGTAGCTCCTAGGAAAGTTATTGAGAATTTTTTCATTGATTGCGAACACATTAATCCATCATTAAGTGACACAACTAATAAGGATCAATTTTTAAAATTTGATCAACCAGCTTTGTTACTATAACCATGATTATATAATCATAATAAAATAATTATAATCCTATATATTAAATAATAATATTGTAAGATCTGTTTCAGGTGCCATGATAGATTTATAGCTTCATATGTACCTAAATATGAAAAAATAATAAATATATATATAATTGAACTTATTTTGTATGTCCTATGAATTGAGTGAGAATTAAATTAAAAAGTAATATTGAGAAGATGATATGTATTTTTATAAATAAAAATAGAAGTGTGACAAAATTATATTAGAACACGATAACTTTTTTCCATATTAATAGTCACATATTAACATCAAAAATGCTATTTTTAGGGTAACTTCCATAAGACATAGTTCGTAAATATAAATATTGTATTATAATTGCTGTATACAATTTTTTTGGTCTGTGGAGTTCTTAGATGTGGACAATAAAAAAAGACACAGAAATAATCTTTACGATTCTAGGAAGCAAAATATTATTATAAGCTTTATTATTTAAAAAAAGTAATAAAAGTTAAGTTAGTTAAAGTAAAGTAATAGTAAAAATACAGAATATTTCTTTATTTTAAGAAATATTCCGTAAAAAAATTTCCTAAAAAAACAACATATAACACAATAAATATTTGAAACAACTAAAGTACTTAATAATTAAATGCATTTTTTTTTATATATTATTAATATTATTTACTGATATAAATTCTCTTGAACAAATAAGCATCTAAATAATATATTGTTATTGATTTACTGACAATATAAATATTAACAGTAATAGACAAGAAATCAAAGAAAGATTAATATATCAAAGACAAACTTTGTCTACGAAAAGTAAATCGATTGAAAATTTTGACATTTGATAACATTGACAATTGTGAACATATACACTAAAATTTTACTATCGTAAAAATGGCATCGTATTTGCAAAGAGCTGCGTGCTTGTATATTAAAAACAACGCTCGCCTATCTTCCCATGCGGCAACCGCTGGAGGACATGGAGGTAAATTTATTAAAATACTTTTTCATACATTATGTAATCGCATAACCTAGGGAATTCTTATCTATTTTTCATTAGAACTAACTATAACATTTTTAATTAGGTGGCTGGAAGCTGTGGAAGAGGCTGTCCTTCTTTGTAGGGATCCCAGCTGTTGGACTAGGTATGCTGAATGCCTATCTTGCTCATCAGGAGGAACATCATGAGCGACCTCCATTCATTGCTTACGAATATATGCGCGTTCGCTCCAAGGTAATTTTCTAATATTTACATACATTTATATTAACTGTTACTATACTTGCAAAAGCAAGTGATTCAACAATGTTAACTTAAATTTGATAATAATAAATAATCTTCAAAAGTCTTTTAATGCCTATATAAAATATTTATTCAGAGGAATTAATTACTTTCATTTCCCTACTCTGGTAAGATTGTTCATCCTCTGTCACAATATGCAATGTCTCAAATAGAGGTGGAAACTTATGTGAGATAAACGGAAGAAAGCAGAGAAATGAAAATATTTTTTTTTCCTTGGAGGTGAGATTGAATTCATTGTATTTCACTGACCCTATTGCCTCAAATAATTATATTAATAAAAATGTCTGTATTTTCAGCGTTTCCCATGGGGTGATGGCCAGAAGTCGCTTTTCCACAACCCCCATGTCAATGCTTTGCCCAGTGGCTATGAAGATGATCATTAGTTAATATTCCCACTTGTTAACATGTATTTGTAATAATTAGATTAAACAAACCATGATAAGTTACAGAATAAAAAGTTAATAAATCACAATTATTGTTTAAAGTTACAAATAAAAATCCCAAAATTCCAGGTTTTGTGATAAATATAAAAATTTATTATACATATTATGTTCTAGATTCTAAATATAAATAGGAAAATGAAGGATGGATGGACCTATTATAGAGGTACATGGAATACTCAAATTTATCAAGTAGAGAGGCCTATCTATTAAACAGAGATGGGCTGATTATGATGATGATACATTTAAATATTTGAATAATTTCGTATTTTTAGTATGTAGGAAAACAAAATCAAACAAAGAATAAAGTAATATACAATTAAGTACAAAATAAATTGGTATTACAATTTTATGTTGTACGAAATTGCATATTTAATTTCCCAGTACTAGTAGACTTAAATGTTTTTAATTTCATTTCTATTTTAACAGTGTTTGTTAAAGGTTTACGATCTTTAATTTTATTTTAAATAAAATAAAATGTAATCAGCTTCACAGGCAGGTTTAGTGGATCCCCAGTACTTTTTTGCTTTAATTTCTTATTCTATCTATACTATTGCTTGAAAGTTGTTCTGTTTTGCATAGTTTCCTAGCAAAGCCCCTAAGAAAGTTAGTATACATATATGACTATAAAGTCTTCGGAAGTATAATTGGGTCATTTTAATATACAGTACTAAAGAATTGATCATTGCCACACCAATAATTTGATAAAGTTATCCAATATTTAACTTTGGTTCTAATTTTACACCTTTCCAAAAAAATTGTCCATGGATCAAGAGATTTTTTTTGGACATGCTATGGTTAAGCATTCTTTTTGTTTCTCGTAATTCAGCTGATCGGAGTCTATAATCTTATTATCTTTTCAATATACCATAAGAATCAATGGGCTATTAGTTCCTTATACATGTTTTGCTTAATATAGAATCTTAAAATCTGTTATATATGTGGTATATCATTAGCAGAACGGAACAATTCTTTATTGTATAAAAAATAACGACATTTCGATATAAGAGCCCTATAGTTGTTGCCTCTACTAATCTACAAAACCAAGAAGACTTGATTTTGGTTGACCATTCGAAAGTCCTGGAGCTAGATAATTTGTGAAATCCAACGATCCTTCTTCCATTGTCCAGGGAAGATTTATTTTTTTAGTTGGTACCACAATGACAACAATAATAATCATTGTTGTCCTCTAATTCATTTATAAATTCTTTCAGGGCAAGAATTTCGTTTAAAACACAGATATTCTCTTCATCTTCATAAATGTCTCCATTTTCAAGTTGTGCAAGTACTTATATCCTTTATTTCGTCATCTTTTAGCTATCTAAGATTCTAAAAAGGCCAAGTAAACTAAGCTAAAAGCCCTAAGAATAGAAACACTTTTTTATAATTATTTATGAGACAAACGCATGTTGTAGACATTTGGCAACATACAGTATTTTCTGAAAATCTGGTCTCTATCTGATGTAATATTGTAATACAACAACATATATTAATAGTTTACTTGATAACGAACTGTACTTAATGGCAGACTCATTAATCGTAAATTATTTTGAGAAGATGAATATCATATTAAATACTTAACTAAATAATAAACAAGTCGTCTAGACAAGTTTAATGATTTAGTGTATACAAAAATATATTTAAAGAAAAAACCTTCAAAAAATTTAATATTTTACGTGGAGATTTGGTGTATTCTTAGCTAATTTCTTTTCAAAAATATTCGTAATTAAACTATACTATTTTTTTTTTGCTATTTTTTATAAGTAAAAGTTTTTAATAATAAAACGTGCTTATAATATAGGTGTAGCTACACAAAAGTCGATCGCAAAAAAAGTTAATAAAAATGGGGTGATTGATCGAGCTAGCTTTTGTTTTAAATGATGCCACGAAAATACGTTATCTAACGTACTGTTTATTTTGGGTTATAAACATGGCATGCAGAGCTTTAATTTCCGACTGTGCAACTGCAGCCACGGATGCTTTAACAATTTATAAATTAGTCTTAAATTGGATTCTCCTAATTATAGCACATCAATCGACATTGATATCTTTATTTACTACTTATAGATTAAAAATGTTTCGGCAATCGTTAATATATACTTATTTTGACATTTTGAACAAAATCAGTAACCAGCACATTTCATGTACTTTGAATGAGTTTTTGATAAAATTCCAACGTGTTTTGTATCAAAACATCATTGGTTGCGACGTCATTGCCAGTAAAATGGTAAAAGATGGCAATGACGCTGGAAGAGAAGTAGGTGAAGACAATGATTATTAGCTTTTGGAGTAGACGAATTGGTCTGATTTTAGGCTGAATCTTAGACATATTTCTAATAGTACTATTACTCACTGATGGGTCGAGTAATGATTTTTTTATGTTTAAACCAGCTATGACTAAAAATTTACGTAGTACCTAAATTTTGTTCTTGATTTTTTTTCGGATTCTATTCTTTTGAATCTTCTTGCTATATCACTTCCATGGCATTCAGTTTCAGTGTAATGGAAACGTTATAAATATTATTACTGTTTTTCGCATATAGAACAGTACAAAAAGCTACTTCTACTTAAATTTTAGATTTAGAATTAATGAAGTAAATCTATTCATATTCTTTAGTTGTTTTTCTTTATTTTTTGCATTATTCTTTATTTTTTATATCTCACGTTATCCCTAGCGGAGTAGTCAGAGAGAACGGAGCGCCAAAAGCCTATGTGTACTCTCTGTCTCTCTGCCTATATGTACTCTCTGTATGTTTTACTTTATCCACTGTTACAACTCGTCAATCTCTTTATAAATGACATGCGGGGGTTTCTTATGTTTTTTCGTGACCTTCCTCCTGTATATATATTTTCTCCAGAGTTTATAAGCTCTTTACCCAGACGCAGCTGACTTCGATGCATGTCCATTCTTGATATCGGAGATTACCCCAATACCGATGCTTCCCCTTTTTTGAACAATATATGTTAAATCTCAGTTACTATATAGTATTTATAGGTCTACACACTGCAGAGGAAAATTACGTTTCACTGGTCTTAAGAATTGGATTTACTTTCTTGTTAGACTTAAACATAGTTTTAATGGAAGCTTTTCTCTTAAAATGCTCTTAAAATGTCTGTTTCAAAAGTTGTTTTATATATGGTAGAAGGCCCCGTTTGCTTTCTACTGAGAGTCTTTTGATAACGCTGGAGGGGAGTATGCATCTTGCTCCGATGAAAGATATTCTTCACCTATCAAAGCTAGTCCCCTAGGTGTTCAGCGTTTGGGATTTGGGCTCTTTGAAATAAAGATTTGCCAATGGTAGAAAAATGTGGGTAAGATTCACCATTGAAGTATGTGAGTATGGTTTCTTTGTTAGCTAACTTAAGATCTTTCAGCCCACAAACAAAATGGTAAGAGTCCTTGACATGTTGAGCCAGTTTATACCTCGGCGTACCCATTTGGCTAACTATTGAAGACACAGTCAGTTTAGTCATATTGTGTATTTTCGGCAACCCCTATATTTTAAGATATTTTACACAACTAGTTACGAGGGATTTAATGTTACATATCTTAAGTTTCTTTTTATCGTATAATAATAAAATAGAATATTTTATCGTATATCAACGTCGTTCATTAGTATTACACAGTTTTTTAAATAAAATAGAATATTTTATCGTATATCAGCGTCAATCGTCAGTATTGCACAGTGTACCCAAACGTGCAACTATTCTGTTATTTCACGGTCTCGCCAATGCATCTAAGGCACCGCTAATTCTGTTACCGGCGGCAATACGCCTGTGCGTCTTTTCTTCATTTCTTTCAAATGCAAGAACAGGCTCTGGTCCTTCTTTAAGAAAGGACTTTCCTTGGGAAGGACATTTTCCCTCGCGTGTCACTTTGTATCATTTCATGCTGCTAAGTTGACATGGCGAAACCATATTCAATACGTGAGACGTGCCTTTTCCTTCTCGCACACAGGCTGAGTGATCTCTATAAACAAATTTTACAACAAGGGAAGTGATTAAAGTATTGTACCGAAGGTCTCCCAAAATATCTTACACCCCTGTCAAACATCTAAAAAAATTCTTGGTTTAGAACCTCCTGCGATCTGCTCACTGCTGTAAAATGTGTGGCAAATTAGTTAACAACCTTACGAATTACTAAAATTTCGTTAGAAATTTTGTTCGTTAACATTTTATTTCTTTCTTTCTCAGCTTTCACGCTTCGTCTTTATCAGTACTTTCGTTTGGTGCCCTTGTAGCTTATCCTTTTTCTTTTTTAAAAAGATTTATCTGAGGCCTTATGATCCTAACGAGTTTTTTTTCTCTACAGTGTCTTTCACTTTATCATCCCACCATTTATCGTGCTTTTTACTAAAACCCCGTTTTCATTTACCACATATTTCATTTACCTCATATAATTCTTAAATATAATGGCAGAGTATACTTCAACGTTTCCGTTTTCTGTTTCAAAGATGTCTTATATTTTGAAGGTACTTATTCCTCTTTGATCGATGGATCTTAAAAGTTCCAGCTTCTTACCAACTCGTACAACGACTACATATTGGTCTGTTTCCAGTGTAGCATCCTAAGCACTCGTGTGTCCACAACTTAACCTTAAATATACTGATCCGCTAGAAATAAGTCAATAATACTTTTCTTGGTGAGAATATAATAGAACGTGCAAATGGATTGGCGATGAAGGAATAGCAAAAAGGATTCATGAAGAAAAAGTGAGCGGTAACAAAGATAGGGGGAGACCTCGGTTGACCTTCGAAAATACAGCATAAAAGATACTGAAGGAGGAAAATTACGTAAAAAACATGAGGACGCCCCAGATAGCATGTATGAAAAGTTGATGATAGTGGACGAGGTGAAAGAGGTATATAGAGACCGTAGCGTTTTGCGTTCCGTTCTCTCCAACTTTCCCACTAGTAATACAGCGTGAATATAAATAAGTAAGTATTTAATTTCAATTCTGTTGTAAAGAATCATTGTTGGTACCACAGCATCATTTTTCTCCAGTTGTTTATCATTATTCTACACTAGTCGTCATTGTCCGTATTATCACATTTTAAAAAAATTATATTTATAAAATAAATAGGGGTTGTTCATAGATGCCACTTCAATAAACGTGCATTATAATGCCCAAGCTTATATCTCACAGCAAAATTACAGCTTTACATGCTGGTTTTAAAAAAGACATAATTTTTGGTTAAAAATAACAATTTTAGGAGAACTGCCATTAAGTGTTTTTTTTTTCTCTTTAGAAAAATCACTATCTTTCTAGAAACTTAATTATTAATTGAAATTATGGCTTCTAGTAACACACCTTTATTGCTTACGGTATTCAAATTTGAAAATTCGCGTAAATCTGTGTGCGAAATTTAATGTAAACTTTTTTTTACATAAAATTTCGTCACAGAAAACTTTTTTTTTAGTCACAATTTTTGCCCCTGTGCCACGATTGGCCTCAATTATTTTAAATGAATTAAATAATTAGTATTTATATAAAACTATTTATAAATGGTAATAATAATGTAACGGTCTCTCTGTTTACTCTGCTATTCGCGGAATATAATGTAAATAAAAAAAAACAAATTTATATTAAACACACCTACACACTTATATTTCATACATCATATCCGACATAGTTGGCTGGTAAAGAATGTTGTTTAGCGTTAAGCCCGTCTTTTGTGCTTGTATATTTTATTAATGTGTAATAAATAAAAAATTTATTTCTGATGATGTATTACAATAAGAATAAAATTAACGACAAGAATAGCATTTTCCTCTTATCGTGTCTATTTACAGAACATCCTCAACATTTATTAACGTAGTTGGAACTATTGTCTACAATACATTATGATGGATATTTTTTTCATAGAAACTGAAAACAACTAAGCTGAAAGTCTGAATCATTTTTTTTCTCTATGAGTGAGACAGAAAGAAGTAGTTTTTCTTATTTTTTTTTTAAATATACTAATATTTTTTATAGCTTCACGCTATCCCGCTCACAGCAGGGTAAGCAGAGGCAACCTAGTGTTAAGACTTAAGGTTAAGACACTCAGTTCCTTATTTTCCGCCAAATTCTGGAGGCATTGAGTGTTAAGTGGCAGAACTAATATATTTATACATATTAATCTATTTCTTATTAACATTAAAATTGTTTATGTTAATATTAAATATTTCAATCAATAAAAGCCTGGTTTGCCATAATGCGAGATATAAATTCGTGTACAGTATTTTTTTATTATTTTTCGTCATTTTATGTTATTTTTAGACGTACCGTATCTTTTTTAGACAATTATATTCATTAAACTGGCACGCCTAAAATCTATAAATTAAACATTACCATATTAGTTGATTGTTGACATTGACATCTTACGATTAGTTTAGCACTTGACAGTTGACACGATACTTATTTGCTGATTGGGCATTAACCAATGAATTTCGTAAACAAAATAAAATGAAATTGAAATATTTATATTAAGTCATATTCATTGCGTAGTAATAGTTAAGAGTAATATAAATAAATAATTATAACATTTTTCTTACTAACACTTTTTTATTTTTCGTAAAATATCATGTTTTTTAATTGAAACCTGTAAGCAGTGGGATGTAAATCAGCGATGTAGTAATTTCTATCAATATAACAATTTCGTTTTTGACTAAACCTATGTTTTTTTTATTACAATGGCTCCAACTTTAAAAGAATTTAACAAAGCGTGTTGGTCGGAAGTTTATAATCGAATAATAGGTGCAGTAGTGTACTTGGATGATTATAGTGCAGAATGCTTACATTGGAATGGGGGATTGTTCAGTCTTCTCACTGGTGGGGCATCCGCTGTGAAGTCTTTATCACCTTTTGAAGTAATTATCTGTTTTTTTATATATTTACTCTTCTTTATATTTTATCTTAAAAAGATGTGATATATCTATTTTATCTACTTTTACAGTCTTCTAGAAAGGAACACCGAAAAGCTGTATTTATTTCACAAACAACAACCACTCAACTTCAATCTATTAGAGAAATCATTCTCCACAGTGATTTTACTCATTGTATTCTAATATCATGTGTAAGTTTAGATGTGGTTTACATGGAATTGAATGAAAATAAAGATGTTAGTGACATATTGGCATCTGGACGAGCACCAGCTGAAGCCACTAAACAACTTGAAAGCATGCTTTTGGAATGGATTGCGAAAACTGTATGTATTTATACAATGTTTATAATAACAAAATATGATATAACACATATATATCATAATGCCTTTTTGGCGTAGAGACAGGGCCAGAGTGCAACAGTTTTGATTTTGATGATTACTTTGTTGTGTGGGGAATGAATTATATTTATATCATTTTCTCACCCTGGTAATTCTGGATTCATATCTCAAATTTGGGTAGAAGAAAGAATAGAGTGGCTATAATTATTTCAATACCAATAGCTACCTGACATTTCTTCCCAGATATTACGTATGCAGGGCAACCTATTCTTAAGATGCTGCATTGAGTGGTGGAACTCAACAATGCAGTTTGTATAATTAAGAGTAAGGGAAATAAAAATAAATATAATCATCCCCAAATGGAGATTGAATTGACACAGCACCACAATGGTGTTATTATAACAATTTATTCTCTTGTACTTAGTTTGGTACATCAAGTCATTGTATTAATTACATTTTTTTTCTTTCAGCAATGTGTTGTTGAGGTTGTCTATTCACCAATCTTTGTCATGTGTCCAACAAGTACTGTATTTTTAACCCCTCCATATGCAAATGTTTATCCTTTATATGACGGATATATAATGCCTGACAGTCCTTCTATAGATTTATATTCTTTAAATAATAATGAAAGGTTACATGCTAGAAGACTGGCAAGCAGTCTTAATAGTATGTTAGAATCAATGAGAATGAAAGAAGATTTATTCTTCATGGGTGCATATAGCTCTATAATTGCTGGTATATTGGAAAATTC
>DWLH01001658.1:0-12301 GCA_018249795.1 Heliconius telesiphe telesiphe | reverse complement strand
TTCAATAAAATATTTTTAACAGTCTAAATTTATTTTTTTATGAAAATCGATAGCGATTTAAAGATTTTTCCATATAAACTTTCAATGCCTTATTTGAACCCTTAGGGGGTGAATTCTAAAAAACCATGAAACACGTGGTCAATGAAATATTTTAAAGAGTCTGAGTTACAAATTTTATAAAAATCGGTGCCGATTTAAAAAAAATTCATACAAACTTTCAACCATAGGGGTTCATGCTTTTAGAGTAAAAATTTTTCAAAATCCCTTCTTAGTGGATGTCCAGATTATGAAAATAAACACACATCGCTTTTTTTGGGATTTTGGGCGTTTAGTCACGCCGAGGCGCGGACCTGCCGTGAGATAGGACTGGAAAATACTAAACAATAAAAGATTTTAATTTTTTTCTTTTAGAACATCGATTTACAATGATAATAATTGTTACTTTATTCCGTACTTTGTTCATTCGATAGAATGAATTGGAACCTACAATGACCAAAAACTTTTTAGAATGTTACTGAAATATTAAAAATAAAAAGAAACGTATACAGTAAGTAAGTATTAAAAATATTATTGCAAATCATGTCACGATCATATTTTTTCATTTGCTTCGGATGTGGAAGGAATATATTTTTCATCATCACAAAGTGAATATAAGCTATGAAAAAGGAAACTCATATTACACTTACGTCAATATATAAATTAAGGCCATAGTGATACTTTTAATATTGGATCAATTGGACGTGATGAGTGTGGATTCGACTTCAATTTGAAGGAAGCGTTTGTTATCTTTCCCTGATCTGGACAACCGATTATAGCGTGCAAGTTCAAATAAGCAAAAAATAGAGCAGTACATACAAGTTAATTACTTTTTTGTTACATAGCAAGTCGCGGAAAACTTGTCAAATTAATATAAAAAAAGAATACATAAAATGTATTCTTAGATAAAAGTTAAATCATAAGACGTTGTATTTAATAGCAATTTGAACTTCAGCAAACTTGAACTTTGTTTATTAAGTTAATACTGCTAGTGTAATTACTAGTGTTCCGTTCGTGAGTCCAAAAAAAATAAAGGCAAAATTTAGTATGAAAATATATATTTTTTTAACGTACAATTATTTTATGGTCTAAATATTGGCCGCAGTCGTGATTGAGTTACTTGCATCCTAATAGAATTAGTCGATACTCAGGCTTGATGTAGTCTTGGTAAACAAGCCATGGTGTTGGTTATACGTTTTAGACTATATGTCAGGTCACACTATTGTACTACAGTATCTTTTAAAAGTAATTACTTTTTTATATAATGACTTATTTTGTGTAATAGCTGTCTATATTTATTCAAAAATAAATATAAGAACGGATTAAAATAACTATTGTTATTAATTTATATATTAATGCTAAAAAGACTTATACTGGAACGACTCAGTTTTAGTTTTAGAGTAGATATTTAGAATATAAATGAACTCGTAGGTATATGGTAATTTTTAAAAAAATAATTCTCTTGTCAGACAGATAAACAGACAGACGGAAAACAAAGTAATCTTATGAGGGTTCCTTTTTTCCTTAAAAGGTACAGAACCCTAAAAAGAACTGTTAATATTTAACTTAAATTCGTTTCATTATCAACCTTGTGATTAGATTTGATTTATTTTGATTTTTTATCAACCTAGGAACAATAATACTAGGAAATTTAATCTTTACTACAGTAAATATAAATTTTCCTAGTCACTTAAAAATAAATGACAATAGCCTACTGCTTGGAGAAGCCAAACTGCAATAACACCTTTTGCCCATGTTAAAAAAATCGTTAAACTTTTAAAGTTTAATAAAATAAAGACCAAAATCCCCCATCCTTATCTCTTACTAGAAGGCCCGCGCGGCTTCGGCCGCTTATTTGGGGTGGGGTATATAAGGGTGAATTCAAAAAAAAAACCACGAAACACGTGTTCAATAAAATATTTTTAACGATTTAAAGATTTTTCCATACAAACTTTCAACCCCTATTTCAACCCTTTAGGGTTCAAATTTTTCAAAACCCCTTCTTAGTGGATGTCCAGATTATAAAAACAAACATCTGTCCAAATTTCACGTTTCTACGCACAGCGGTTACGGCTGTGCGTGCCTCTTACCTCAGTCAGTCAGGTACATGTCCTTTTATATATATAGATGATTTTTTTTGTTTAGAATAAAAATAATACGTATAATTAATATAAAGTATTTATATTGACTCAAAATATAAGAGTAAATAAATTTTGAAATTTTAAATTTATAAAATACCTAATGCATTTGCATTATAAGATAAAACTATAACTTGAATAGAATACCTAGAAATTTATAATATAAAATTCATGATATGATATTCAGTTCTATTATATTTTAAACACGTTCGAAGTCTAGATATTTTCTAGATATTTGTATTCGATATGCATTATCTTGTTTGACTGCTCACTGCAAGATATTTCTTAGTACTTTATGTATTTATAGGTATTTTAAATAATAAAATATCTATATAAAAAAACCGGACAAGCGCGAGTCGGGCTCCGTACAAAAATTGGAAACGTAGCCTCACTTGAAAGTGCGGCTTAATGTTTTGCTCCCATTTTATTAAATATTTTTTAGGATTTTACCACAAATGTATAGTTTTCATTTTTTTTTCTGAACTAGTACTATCTGTGGCTGCTAACTTTCATAATTCTAGTTTAACGGAACCCTATTAATTGTGATTCCCTCTATAGTGTCGAAATATATAATATTTTTTTTTAAGTGAATATAGAAATACGATTTTTTCTAAAAAGCAAGGGTCCGTAGACCTTAATACATGGTTTGAATTTCAACTCTATTTCTTGAAAAGTTCCTCAGATAAAGGCTCTTGACAGACAGAGACAAAGGACGGATGGACAGCAAAATGATCTTATAAGGGTTTCTTTTTTTTAAGAGGTACGGAACTCTAAAAAAGGACTAAAATGTTTATAAAAAATAATATTTTTATAATAGAAATAATTATTTTCATTTCAGCGCTCTGATAACAAAACAAAGCGCGTTACAAAAAGAAATTAAATATAAATTCTAGAGAATATAATGAAGGAAACCATAATATAATTATGAGGTTATAAAGTAGCAGCACGTCGACGTTAAGTTAGAATCCTATTCAACAAATTTTGCATTAACCTCCTTACAGATGTACGAGTATGTGTTCGCTTCAAATGTTAGCTCCGAGGTAGATTAATTTAGTCATATTTATTCAACATTCAATGTATAAGTTAATTTTGATCTTTCATATTCATATATTTGAACTTACATACATATATATTCATATGGAAAATATTATTTTAACTAATATCACAATCGCACGCAATGCAACTTTTTTTAATTGGTAAAGGATGGGTAGGGAACATCAGTACCTTTCCAATTCACCCACATGTATGTTCAGTGATTTTCAGTGTTTTATTTCTGATATTTTGGAAAAAACTGGATTCTTGAACAAAATTGGCAAATGCTGCCCGACTGCTGGCTCTGCGCTCGTGATTTTTTCCTTAATATAGAACTTAATAAAAGGTCTTTAGTATTATATAATAGTTAAAAACTATCGATCTATAAATGATGGAAATAAGATCGAATAAATAATAAATATTTTAAAAAAAAATTTTAGGAAAAACTTACAGTCTGTAGCGAAAAAATTGTTTTGTAAGAGTAATTGTAAAAACTACTGGTATTTATGTAGTAATTCATAAAAAAATCATAAGCCAAGCTCAAAGACAAAATGTTAAAAAATGTACTTGAATCATAAAACGGTAAAAAATTGTTATTCTCATACCAGAATTTACCTTTAGGTCGATTTTCACCTTGCTGACCGGCGATTTTACACGGAAACTCTCCAGTGCCGCTGGCGATTTTTTACTAAAACTACTTCATGCAGTCGGCAATTTTTAAGCGATTTTATTAGCTTTATTAGTCATCATCGTAAATATTAATAAAAATTTTACACTTTCCTGGTAACCCAATATATTATTAAATATTCAGTAGTATTGTATATCCAAGATGACCACTACAACAAAGTGGTGGACTAAATATTTTTTCAACCACACTTCGTATGGGTATCAAATGAAAGGGCTTGACTAAAAGAATATGTGAGTTCAATTATAGAACGTAATTCAAAGTAACCATTTCTTTATTTTTTATAGTTTAGGCAAACTATTATGGTTCTATTTCAAGTGTCCTATCTTTAAAATCAATTACATGATAGATCGTTCTCATCCCGGTTAATACCTAATTGACATTAAACATTTCAATGAAATTCATCTTCTATTCATACTTTACAAGGTGTGTAAGTAAAAATATTATAGCAAAACGGATTTTACATTGGAAATAATACAACATATCTACATATTTTTAATTTGATACACATATCAAGAATATTAAAAAAATATGTAGTTCGCCATTTTGTTGTGGCGGCCATCTTGGATTTATTTCATAATGTGCTGAATTATTTTAGGCAACCCCTTGCATTCCCACATCAAAGATGTTTTAAGAAATATGTAGTCCATCATATTTAAGATTTTTTTTGAGTTGTAGTGACTTGGATTTATTTCATAGTTTGCTGTGTTGTTCTAGCCAAGCCTTTTAATTTGGCCGTATAGAGATTGATTTAAGAAACATGTAGACCGCCATTTTTTTGTAATGGGCATCTAGGATTTTTTTCAACAATAATTAAAAGAAGAATAGAAAATAATAAGAAAAGCGCAATGACGAGTTTACTTGTCGTTGGTCATCAAAGACCACAGTTGGCCACAGTTAGACAAGTTAACTGGTCACCGGTCAATAACGGCTGGACACGAAAGGACGAGTTAACTCGTCTCCGGTCAGCAAAGTGTTAATGTAATTGTCCAAGTGTTGGCATTTTTTACCAGTCAACTCTTTAGTTGATTTTGTTAAATAATGTTTGTAGAGTTATTCTAATTTCAACGCCGTGGTTTATGTAACCATTGGGGAATCGAACTCACAATTTTTGTTTTTAAAGTCTGGCTTAAGTTCTATCTGCTCGCATATTTTAAAACATAAAAGAAAAACAACTTTACCATTTTTTTTATACAGTCTCTGAGGATATAAAAGAAAAAACTTTTCTTTATCTTTTTATTTCATCTCTATAGTCCCTGAATGCTGTCAAAATGTTATATAGGTACATATTCTTAAGATTCAGGTTAGTTGCAAAATTGTTGATCATTTCATTTATTTCAAAAAATATTTTCGCTACTGGGCATAATTACTTCAAGTTAACTTATAATCCTGAAACTAGTATGGAAGGCTCGATGAGCGATTTTTTTGTATACATTGAAACTTTAAATGGAACTTAGATATTGGTTTAATATAAGTATTTCGACGTTTGCCTCACTAAACTGTTGTACCTTTTAAAAAACCATATACTATCTGAATTGCAGTCTGGTTTTCGTTGTGCGCACAGTACAGTCACTGCATTAATTAAAGTCTGTGATGATATACGGCTAAATATGGATAGACAACATGTTACTATTATTGCTCTGCTCGATTTTAGTAATGCTTTTAACACAGTGGATACTGACCTACTACTCGCTGTTCTACGATCAATTAACATCTCTTCTCAAGCTACAGAATGGTTCAGAGGCTATTTATCTGATCGGAGACAATACGTACAAGCCAATGACAAAATATCTTCCTTTCGTTCTTCTTCTATGGGTGTTCCTCAAGGGGGTGTCCTTTCTCCTCTCCTGTTCTCTATTTTCATTGATACTATCTCCCAAAACCTTTCCTCATCCTACCATCTATATGCTGACGACTTGCAGATTTACATAGCTACTCCTTCGAGTGACATAGACGAAGCTATTCGTAAATTCAATAGAGATTTGCAGAACGTCGCTACGTGGAGCAGGTCTTATGGCTTAACCGTTAATCCTGGCAAATCACAGGTTAGTATCATAGGTAGTACAAATCAGTTAAAAAAACTTAATATAAATGGCCTTCCTACTATACGATTTGATGATGCTGTTTTAATTGTTAGACCGACTATTAAAAACCTAGGGATAGTTTTAGACAACTCACTATCTTGGTCAGCGCAGATTGCTGAAGTCAGCAGAAAACTATTCGCTAATATCGGAGCCATGAAAAGATGGAAATATTTTCTACCTATCAAAACCAAAACTACTCTAGCTCATTCACTACTGATACCGATTTTAGATTATGCTGACTCATGTTACCCGGATTTATCTGAGGAACAATTGAATAAACTAGAGCGGTTACAAAATCTATGTATAAGATTTGTCTTTGGTTTGCGTAAATATGATCACGTTTCCGATTATCGTCGTCAGCTTGGATGGCTTCCTATTAGACTTCGCCGCAATTATCGTATGCTTACCCTTCTTTATTCGATCCTATACAATCCTTTCGCACCCTCTTATTTAAAAGAGAGATTCAACTTCCTTGGTTCCGATTCTCTTCTACGCCTTGAACTAAGATCGCGAAGTGATAACCTCCTCAAACTTCCAACCTGCCATACCCACTTCTATTCCAACTCCTTTACTGTGAAAGTTGCTATTCTCTGGAATGCACTTCCTACTGAAGTGCGACATTCAGTGTCACTTAACGTTTTTAAAAAACGTCTAAAACAACACCTTTTTAATTTAGAAAATTTGTAGACTCTTCTATTTATTAGTTATATTGTACATACTATATTATATTACATGTAGTATTTGTTTGTATAAGAATATGTATATTTGTAGGTATTTAGTTATAAATATATGTAGTTGTATGTAGTTATAAATATATGTGTATTTGTGTATTGTGTATGAGTTTATGTATTTTTGTATATATCATAAGTATATTATATGTTTACTTAGTATTATCTTTTTTTTTTTGTTATGTGCACTTAACGTTATTCCACTCTTCTGTTTTTATACTCTATGTCCTTTGTTTTGAAAGGTTGCCTGTAAGAGATTGCTTGAAGCAATAAGGCCGCCTTTGCATACTTGTCTGTATTTATTTCTTTTCTGTGTTTTTTTTTTCTTTTTGTGTGCAATAAAGTATAAACTAACTAACTAACAATATGAACTGAGAACTCCTTTATTTTTCAGTTTTAAGAATTTACCAAAACTATTTAAATTATTTTAAACTGTTAATTGATAAAAAATATGCTATATCTAAGTTTGTTTGCACTAACATTTTCTTCCCTGCTCAACAAGTCTCTCCCAATGCGTCACAACAGCTAACAAATACCGGCGCTCTTAACGGCTCACGTGTTTTGTATTGCTAACTGTACGTCGATAGATGACCATGACCGCTATTTGGAATATATAGTTTTATATTTGTGTTTGTAGTAGCGTAATAAAATTTGCCAGGGTAGATATCCAAAATAAGTGGGACAAAAGTAAAGTTTAAAAAATATTGCAAATAAGTAAATATTGTTCTATTTTTCATTGTAACAATACTTAAATATATTTATTGAAATTTGTATTTAGCAAACTTTAATTTATTTTCTGATACAAAGATGATATGTATCGTTTGCAAATTAAACTGAAACCGACGGAGGGACAGGCCAGGGTAGATACTTTTTTAGACTTTATAAGGAATTTCAGATAAATATACGTTAATTAGACGTTTAATCGTGACGTTATTTAATAAAGTATATTTAGGGGACGTGTTTCATAGCAAAAAATAACAACTTATAGAATAAAATCTATGTTTTAAACTGATGGCCGCATTAGTTACATCTTATCGTAGAATTACCCATATATATTTTTTTAAAAAGCGTGGGTCGCATAGTGTTAATAGAACACTTTCACAAAAGTGTGTTTTTTTTGCTTTTCAGCTTCACATAGTGTTAAGATACTCCGTTTCCCATTTTTCGTCGAATTTTTGAGGCATTGCGCGTTGAGTGCGCGAACTCAACGCGGGGCTTTTGCCAGAGCGAAAAAAATAAGATATTAATAAATAATAATTCATTCCCTCGAATGGGGATCGAACCCACAACCGTCGCGTTACAGTCACACCCTCGTGCCCCTGGACCACGACGGCATTTTCTTTACTATTATTTATTTAGCTAATTATTTGGGACAGGGTCTGACGTTGAAAAGTGCAATACTTTAAAATCATGAACCTAAGCTAACTAAGCTTCCTTGCGAGGACGAACGGAACGGCGAGAATAAAATCAAGCGTGTGTTTTTTATTCTATTTACTTTACCGTCTGACTCTAAACATGACGAGGTTCGTACTCGGTGGAATTATAAGTTTCATTTCTCCTTGTTGGTAGACAAAGTGCGGCGTTGTAGTCACGCCACTTTACACACAAGAGCTATCGGAATAACGAAAAAAATAATAATAACCATCTGTTTTCCTAATTTTTTAAAACCATTTTAGGATGATTTCTCATTCTGTTTACTTTTTTGATATTTTTTTTCCTTTCTCCACAGATGGCCCCCCAAGTGCAGGCAGTGACTGAGCCGGTGTGGCTCGGCGAGGGTCCGCACTGGTCGCACGACCACCAGGCGTTGTTCTTCGTCAGTATTTTCGATAAAAGTATACATAAATATGATCCGGCTACCAATAAACATACGAGCGCTAAATTGGGTAATATTTTGATACTTTTGTGTTTAAAAGAAACTGTTTCAAGTTCAGTTCTGACTTTGGAATTAAGTAGATGAAAGTAAACGTGATGGTAGTAGAAGAAAGAAGTGAAAATATTATGTATTGCTTACAAATAAAAAATAAATAAATCAGCTTCGCGCTGTAGCCCGCAGCAGGGTAGGCAAAGGAAACCTAGTGTTAAGACACTCCGTTTTCCATTTTCCGCCGAATTTTTCGAGTCATTGTGTGTTGAGTGGCGGAACTCAACGCCGGGCTTTTTTCTTAATGCCAGAGCGTCGTTCCACAAATGTCACGAGGACCCACAAACGTCGCGTTAGATACACTCCTTTGTGCTCCCGCGCCACGACGGCCTCATATTGTTTACACCAATTTGGAAAAAAATATAAATTAGAAGTCATAACACCTAGAGCTTATCTCTTGCTAAGAAATATTGACCAGTGAAGTCAGGCAAGTTGTGGCGCAGGGGCAAGAGCGTGCGAGGCAAAGCGCGGCGTTAAGTGCCGCTACACAACACGCAATGCCTCTAGAATTCGACAGGATACAGAGTGAATCTAAAATAAGAAACATCTATGAAACTTGCTCAAAATAAGTAAGTAACGTTGGCAATCGTTATAGGAGGCTTTTACCAGAGAACTGACTTTTAAATAAATACAAAGTAACAATTATATAAATGCTATAAATAAAAAATAAAAAAAAATATATAAATAATAATAAAAACTTTTTTTATTTTCATCTTTTTTTATTATTTAGAAGCACCAATGTATGGTACTAATTAAATTTTCATAGAATATAATGAATCATACTTCGTTTTACTATCGTCTCTTATTGTCGTATGTTTTCTCAATATTCTTTTTAAATAATTTATATTAAAAAAGCACTCTTTAAAAAAATCGAAAATCTAATATCACAAATGAAATTCCCCTTTACAGAGGACATGCCAGGCTTCATAATACCTCTAGAAGGTAAAAAAGACCACTTCGTTGTTGGCCTCAAACGTAACGTAGTGGTCGTACAGTGGGACGGGCAAGGAGAGGCAAAAGTGGTCAGAAAAGTGGCTGAACTAGACCTGGAGAACCCTGACAACAGGATAAATGATGCCAAGGCTGATCCTAGAGGCAGATTGTTTGTTGGTAAGTCCATCCGTAGCGGTAAATATCGCTATACTCATTGCTAACTATATATAATTAGAAATATGGTATTTAGCGCTAATAATATTTATGCTTATAAAAATAGACATCTCAGGATAGTCTAAAACGGATTTGATTCAAAACTTTCCTGAATTAACAATATTTCATTTTAATCAAATAGATATTATTAACAATTTAACAATTGTATGAAATATTTATTCCTAAAATGACACGACAAAATTATTATAGTAAAATATGACGAACTTACACTATCAAAGTCGTGGTCGGCCTTCTCGGACGACGACCGACTGTACACGACACAGCCCTTGTTTTATAATAGTGGGAATGATGGTGGTGGGTATCGACACCGCTCGTTTTTAGTTACTGACTCAAAAAGTTTTCTTATTAATTCTATTCTATTTAAGTCAAGACAACTTATAGCCACCTCGTCAACATGGACGTAAGACCTTGTGTGACTCTCGACGTTTGGTTTCCTTTGCGTCCTCTGTTACATGCGGGATAGAGCGTGAAGCTACTAAATCCTTAATATTTCTACTGCTCGCCGTATAGTAGTAAGATAAGTTCCCATCGACCGACGCCAGCGCAACTGCAGCTCGCTTTCTCAGTGACGTCACATACTAAAAAACCTACACTTTCAATGTTCAGTGTAGTTTCTATAAAATTTAAAGTTAAATTGACATTTTATAAATAACATGTCTGTAAAATAGTAAACTTACATATCTCTTATATTTCAAATATTTCATAGGTACAATGGGCTACGAATATGAACCCGGGAAGTTCCATCTAAAAAAGGGCGCCCTCTATCGCATCGACGAAGACGGCTCCCTACACAAAGTGGAGAAAAACATAGATATTTCGAACGGTCTCTGCTGGGATTTGAACAGGAAATACTTCTATTACGCCGACTCCTTCGAATATGCTATACGGAGATACGATTATGATGTCGAAACTGGGAATATTTGTGAGTATTATCGTTGAATTTTGTAGTTAAGCAAATAAATAAACAAAGAATGAAGAATATTAATTCACTTCCTCGAGTGAGGATCGAATCCACAACGGTCGCGTAACAGTCGCCCCCTTGCGCCACTGCGCCACGACGGCCGCCAGTAGTGTAGTTAAGCATATTTTTTAAATGCGAAATACGATACAAAATAAGGCACCAAAAAACCAATAAGATTGATCTTAAATTATAGGTATTGTAAATTACATTGTTAAAAGGCCAGTCTTGGCGCAGGGGCACTAGCATGCTACTGTAAACGCGTCAGGTTGTGGGTTCGAGTCCCACTTGAGGAAATAAAATATATAATATTTTCATTTCCTCGCTCTGGTACCGAGGCAAGGCGTTGAGTGAGAGAATGGAAAGTGTCTTTATGGGAACACAGTGTCTTAACACTAAGTTCCCTGTGCCTAACCTTTTATGTGCGGAATATGACTTAAAGCTTAAAAAAAATTCGAAATGACATAGAAAATATAAATATAAACCTATTTTTTCATTAATTATATTTATATCCTCATTCCAGTAATATGTAAATATTATCTTTCAGCAAATCCAAAGTTAATATTTAAGTACAAAGATCACGGTCTCGGCGGCATCGTGGACGGCATGACCATCGACGCCGACGGCCACTTGTGGGTCGCCAACTTCGACGGCTCTCAGGTAATTCATTTTTTATTATCTCTGTCAAAATTAGCGCAAAGTGCAGATTGGATTTTCTCGACATAAAGCCCCTCAATAATTACAAGAGATAAACAACAACAACAAGGCAGGCAACGCACCTGCAGCTCCTCTGGTGTTGCACGGTGTCGTGGGCGGCGGTGATCACTTACCATCAGGTGACCCGAACGCTCGTTTGCCTTGTCTTTTCCATTAAAAAAAAAGATATTAAATATTAAAATAAATAAAAAAATATACACCTCATCACCAATGCGAGAAAATAAAAATATTGAATTTTACTATTTTACAGTAGTATGGACAAAATTATTTGGTTCAACTTATTTTGGATCAAAATTATTTGGCTTCAACTTTGAACTTTAAAATTATATTTACGAGTAGCGTTCAATGTATCAGCAAAAAGAAAAACACAAATTAACCCAAAAATATTTTAATTTTTCAATATAGTCCCCCATAACCTCAATACATTTGTTACATCGTGATATTAACTTATCGGCTTCTTGTAAAATATAACTTGCCTCCTTGTCTAAATATGCACATTTACTGCCGCCTTCAGCTGTTCATCATCGTCTCGTCAAATCGGTTCGCTCGGAGATGTTTGTCTCAAGTTTGGGAATAAACATTAATGAGTAGGTGCGAAGTCTGGGCTACAGGTGGATGGTCGATCTCTTCAAAACAACAATCGCGAACAGCAGTCTTGGAAACACGCGCCGTATGAACCGGCGCGTTATTGTTCACAATAAATTCTTATTAGAGGCCGGTCGTGGCGCAGTGGCACAGGGTGTGACTGTAAAATCGACTGGTTGTGGGTTCGATCCCCACTCGAGGAGATGAAATATTTACTTAAATTTATATTTCCATTTCTTCGCTCTGG
>DWLH01001657.1:0-12304 GCA_018249795.1 Heliconius telesiphe telesiphe | reverse complement strand
TACCACACCAACAATTATAAATTTTCTATACGTATAATAAAGCTATAGTTGATCACTGTCTGTTTATTTATACATTAAAGTTTAAAGTTTCAACGAAGACAATAAAATAATTATTTTGTAGTAATTTTCGTCGAACAAAATACTTTATGTGATATCTCGTTTATATTTATGAACCAATTTAAATACAACAAGTACTAAATGTTGAGCGAAATTTCAATTAACAATAGTAATATTAAAATTAAAAACTGCATTTTAATCGGTTATGCCATTATTGAGATTAGCGTGCACAAACAGACAAAAAAATAAAAAGTCATTATGTTGGATTCTATTACACCCAACAATATATTTTCTCATATATCTTCCATGTACAGACAGCGATCAGTTACAATTTTATTATATGTATAGATTAGCCTCACATTTTGTTCCGCAATGGAGCATTACATAGCATTAAAAGATCCTAGTGTTACTTTTCACTCCCCACATTCCACATAACGTTCGAGACATTACGTATTGAGTGGCGTAACTTAACACTGCGTTTTTCTTCTTACCAGAGCGAAGAAATCCAAATGCAAATAATTCGTTCTCCATGTAGGGATCCGACCCACAACCGTCGTGATTGCAGTCAGACGTTTTCCCAGTGCGATATTATTTTTGATAATTTATATATTTTATTGTAGATCAAAATCTTTCTTAAAATAAGTTCCAACACATTAAACATTTTTCTAAATTTTTATAAAATAAAACATTCTATAATCATTTCATTTTATTTCCCTATTCAATATAAAAGTCAATTAACCAAATAAGGAATATTATTCCGCAACTACCGTCATTCAACACGCAATGTATATAGAATTGGAGACATTTGAGGCGGGAACTGGGGAACGAAAGTGTCTTAATGGGAACGGAGTCTAACACTAAGCTTTCCTCGGACTACGCTGCTATGTGCGGGATACAGCGAGAAACTAAAAAAATATACTTACAGTATCTCTAAGAGTGTTTTCTGCCAATATATATTCCTCGGACTGCGGGTTCAAAGTCATTTTATAATTTGTTAGTGACGCACGATCTTTTTGTTTCGCTAACGTTTCTATTACTACTGAATGCACCTGGAAATAATATTTAAATATTTTAGTAATAACTACCACATTTATTAATTTTGTTTTATATTAAAACCGGCAAGTGCGAGTGGCACTCGCGTACTAATGGTACCATTCATTATCTATAAAAATGAGCAGAAAAAAAACTTTTCCTGTATGGGAGCCCTCTTAAATATTTATTTTATGCTGTTTTTTAGTATTTCTGGTTTTAACTTTCTATCACGGTTCATGAGATATAGCCTGGTGACAGACGTACAGACAGACAGACAGCAGAGGCTTAGTAAAAGGCTCGCTTTATTCTTTGGATACGGAACCATATTATTTAAATTGTAAATGTCTAGTATATTGAATTATAATGAATTTACCTTATATTTCTGAGCCAAGGCCAACCTCTGTTCACTATTCTGAAGTTTGTTCAAACAAGTCGCCATTAAACTTTTGTTTGCGGACAGACTGTTCAAAGTAGAGAGTAGAGTCTCTATAGGAATGTGCGATGACACTGTTGTACGACCGAACCAATCCTAGATAAAGGTATATATAATAAATAATACTAAAATTTCTTATAATAAATCTAATCTCTGTTACATGTATATAACAAGGTAGGCTGAGGGTACCTAGTGTTAGGACACTTCGTGTTCCCCGCACCACCCAGATTTCAACATTGAGACGCGTGTTCAGGAGGAGCTCTACGCCGCTCTTTATCTTGTTAACAGAGAAAGTGGAAATCGAACCCACATACGTGAACGCATTTAAAGTCAGACGCCACAAATATTTGATAATAATTGAATAAAAAAATAATATCGTAAGTCAAAAAAGATATATTGGGAAAAGTTCTATTTCAATTTCTAAATAGGAGTTAAAATCAAAATAGTAGAGAAACCAACAAACCTATACAGCGTGTTAAAAAAATATCAACTACGCAATACTACATTTATACATAATTTTTTTGTAAATCAAGAAAAAACTATTATTAAGACATAAAAAAACTCTTACTTTTTTGGTAAAAAGTGATTCCACAATGTCCCATTTATTAGAATTCGCGTGGACGTTCAATACGACCCAGTCGTATTGTAACGGCGGAATCTGAAATAAAATATATGAGTGAAGTTATCAAAATATTTTAGTTCGTTTTACATTGTTTTCTTTTATAGCTAAATTTACTTCTTCATATTGAAATGACGAATCTCCACGCTCTCAATTTTATATTTTATAAAAGATATTTAGCTGTTGTCGTTAACATGATGTTTTTTTAGATATGTACGTTATTTTTTGCAGGGTAAGCAGAGGGAATCTGGTGGAACCCTTCGTTGCCATTCATCATTCTGGAGACATTGCGTGAAGAGTGGTGGAACTCAAATCCGTCTCGCTACCAGAGCGAGTGAGGAAATTAAATTATTAAATATTTAATTTCCTCGAGTGCGAATCGAGTCCGCAACCTGTCGCATTTAAATATTCACGATCGTACCCCTGCGCCACGACTTGCCTCAAGATATGTGGAGGATAGGATAGGTAGATTATGTAATGTAAATATATATTAATCTGTTGTCGTTGACATATAGTTTAATTTAAGATATTTTTTTTATTTTTTTATTAACCTGTTGTCGTTGACACAGAGTAAGTGGTGACATGATATTCCCTCCGCCCTCCGACCAATGTTGGGCGATGCAGTGCGACAGGCATTGTAACGTCGATTTGTTGTGTAAATCCATTTTTGTTGAACATTTTTGCCATTCTAAGGATTACATAAATATTTTTTTCTTAAAATTTCTTCACAAAGAGAGACAGTGTAAATTATTTAAAAAAAACCGGACAAGCTTGAGTCGGTCTCAAACTTTTTCTCAAATAGCTTAGCCAGAGCCCTTTCATCTGATACCTCACCTAAACTTTGAATAACAAAATGATTTTATAAGGACTCTTATAAGATCATTTTGTTTTTCGTCCGTCCGTCAGTCTGTGTCTGTCTTGTTTTTTCCTTAAGAAGTACGGGAACCTAAAAATATATACATATATGTGAGTTACTAAAGGTTTATTATTATTTTCTTGCAAAAAAGTGAACTCATCAATGGATTAAATCAGCTTCACGCTGTATCCCGCATACACCAGGGTAGGCAGAGCGAACCTAGGGTTAAGACACTCCGTTCTCCACTTTCCGCCGAATTCTGGAGGCATTGCGTGTTGAGTGGCGGAACTCAACGCTGCTACGCGGACAACAATGGATTGTTAACATTCTTTGTTTGTTTAATTTAAACATATTTCATGCAATAATTAAATGTAAAATAAAAAAATTATAGTTAAATGTAAAATAAAAATTAAAAACAACTTTCAACAAAATAATTCCATATAAAAACATATTTACCTAATAATTTTATATAATCAGAAAGCATTTTAGTTTGATAAGAATCAATGCCGGGTACATTGAAATGGTTTGACATTAAGTTATTAAGTTTTCTCAATAATCCGTCTACACTGTTGCCTTGAGTTTTGATTATATACTGATATTGGTATACCTGGAATTTGAAAAAAGAAACTATAAATTTTGCAGGTTAGGGTTCGATACCTAAACGGGGATATTAATATTTTTTTATTATTAAGAAGATAAACCGCGACGTTGAGTTCCGCCTCTCAACAGGCAACATCTTGGAAATTAGGCGATGCGTGGGGAACGGAATGTCTTAACACTACTTTGACTCTATCTACCCTGTTAAAAGTGTAACAAAAATAAAAGTTATATGTCTATGCTAATATTATAAAGATGAAAAGTTTGTTTGGTTGAATGCGTTGATCGCAGGAACAAAAAAACCAAATTTAAAAATTATGTTATAGATGGATTATATTACATCACATTTATCGTTTTAATGTATCATATTGTACTTGCGGTCAGAATTACCTTCCGCACTTAGAATGTGTCATATTATGTCATAAACAACACTTACTTATTTCCATTAGACCATACAAGCGAAGCCTCACTTAAAAGCTAATGTATAGCAAAGCGTCAAGAATTGGGCGGAAAGTGAGGAATGGAGTGCCTCTGACTACCCTGCTGTGTGCAGGATACAGCGTGAAGCTGATTTAATTTTTTGATTTTAAATAAAAGGCTATTCTAAGTACATTTCTTATCTGTAAAACAATTAAAATTGTAAAATATACTCACAGCTGCTTCAGGACTCCGACCCAGCATTCTGGAAAAAATAAAAGCAAAATATAACATTTTTTAAATTATTAATAAAAATGGTCTTTGAATATAATAAAATATAAGTAAAAGTGGCATCACCAAAAAAAATTAAAGTAAATTTGTAACAACTATTTATGTTTATAATTAAAGATGTTTTAAATGAATGAATCAATCATTCCAATTATACTACATATTACGTATGTATAACAACAACTTAACGTAACGTCACAAGGAAATAATGTTTTCAAAAGATTTTTTTTCAGTTTCTATCCCACAGATAGACAGAGGAAACCTAGTGTTCAAGAGAGTTCAAGACCCTTCATTGAATTCACTAGTTTTTGACTGGACCTGAGTCATTGTGTGTTTAGTGCAGAAAAAATTCCGCCGAGTGCGATCGTACCACAACCGTCGCGGTTGCACTCAAACCAAAGAAACTGAAATAATATACTTACGTAAGAAGATCACTGAGTTCGTTAATTTTCCCTTCAGTTTGTAGAAAACCTATATAATGATTTAACGCCAGGGTTCTCGATGATAAAAGTTCATATACCAACTTTTTATTTAACGTTTGTATTAAAAATAGTACTACCTGCAAAAAGAAAACAATATTGGAAAATATTAAATAAAAATGTTTTCAATCTATTATTTAATGAAATAAATATATAAGTAAAGTAATTTAAAGAGGCCAGTTGTGGCGCAGGGGCACAAAGTGTAACTGTAAAATCGACTGGTTGTGGGTTCGATCCCCACTCGAGGAAATAAAGTATTTATTTACATTTATATTTTCATTTCTTCGCTCTGGTGTCGAGGCAACGCGCCGCGTTGAGTTCCGCCACTCAACACGCAACGCCTCCAGAACTAGGCGGAAAGTGGGGAACGGAGTGTCTTAACACTAGGTTCCCTCTGCTTACCCTGCTGTGCACGGGATACAGTGTACATATAGATACAGTGTGAAGCTGATTTAATTTTGATTTAAATATATAAGTATTGACAAAGTAATCATATTTAATGATGCAAAGCATAGCGTTGAGTTTCTCAAAATAACACACAATGTGTCGAAAATTCGGCAGAAAGTGAGTGTCTTAATTTTGTAATTATACAATGCAAATATTAATAAGAAATATTTTGTTAAAAGTCCTAATCAAGGGCACAGCATTTGGTTCACAAAGCTCAGTAATAAATTCCCCCCACTCAACAAACAATATCACCAAACTTGAGCAGCAAAGTATCTTAAGCTAACACTAGGTTTCCTTCACCTATCCTGCTATATGCAGTATACAGAGACTGAAAAAAAACTTACACTAAGTACAGCATTTCCATCTCCTATTGCAATTGCAGCATCCAATAATTCAGTTTTACTTTTCAAACTTCTATGTATTTGTAAGGAAAAACTTCTGCCCAGAATAAGTCTTTTTAATGTTATCGCTACACTAGGTTCTACTTCTTGCTTTTCCTTCACATCTTTGCCTGATTGTGCTAGAACAACTGGAAAAATATTTTAAACTTTAATATTTGTGATATAAATTCAATAGTTGCAGATTTGATAGGAATAGGAATGAATTATTCAGATTTTTCTGCTTTGGTGGTACTCAAGTACGCAAGGACCTAGATTCCGCAATTTTTATATTTTCTAAATTATTTTTTTGTGGTATTTTGGTATTTGGAGGCCCTGCACCATGACAGCCTCTTACTTACTTAAGTCCAATACTTTTGGTGATACCAAGCTTGATAATGGCAAAAGTGTAGATTTGGCATTATTGAAGTTTGAATTAAACACACTGTCATCTGTTTCACCTGAATATGTTTTTTGACCAATTGCTAGGATTTCTTGTGGAGACAACTGTGAAATTATAAGAATACAATAAAATATATAAATTATTATTAAAATTAATAATATATAATAAATTTGGTAGCTATAGTGTTTATTAAGTAGGTAGGTAAAAAGAAAATAATAACTTGTTTCTATGCCTTTCAGGTGAATCCAAGATATTGTATATTTAGTGGTGCAATTCAGCACTACACTTTAATTTAGCAGAGAATGATGATAGCAAGAAAATGAAAATTGTTGTGAAGGTTGGGTCAAAATCACAACCATGTTTTACAGTCAGTTATCCCACTGTGCCATTATGGTTTCTAAATTTATATAAACTATTATATATTTTAATTACAAAATGTTGATAATGAAAACAAATTTATTTATATTGAAAAACTTCATAATAAATTAGTTTCTTTTTACTTTTTGTTACATATAAGGAAAATATATTACCACATCATCATCAAAACTAAACGCTTTTGCTTTAGTCTCGCTTGTATTCCAATAGTCGTCGTCATCCATATTTAAATTATTATTTGTTTATTACTAAGTAATAATATTATTTAATAAATTATTCTATGACTATTGTTTTTTAATGGATATTTGTTTTTACTTAACTTACTCCTTCATATAAAATATTTATTAATGGCAATTTTATAAAGGCTAGTTTGAGGGCATTAAAGAATTGAAATAATATATCTTAATAATATTAAATATTACTAAAATGAATATAGGTATATAGCACTGCAGATAAATTTGATCGATTTGTTGTTTGTTGTTATATTTTCAAATGTCAATGTCAATCTAACACTTGACAGTTATCAAACTATCGTTGAAAAATTTCTAATACTCGTACATGAAAATGAATTGCCCACAATTTGGTTTAATAAAATAATATTTATTAAATTTAACGTTACTAAAGTACACAATTGAAAAAAAATTAAGCAATATAAATAAATAATTTAATTTCTTACTAACTTATTACTCATTTGAGTTTAACAAAAATTGTAAGTTATCTATTAGCCTATCTAATGGTTATAACCTTGGGCTTGTTAAGTATTAACGGGCCATTCACCTGTGATTGTCATTATACTTCAATTGCAACACAATGTAAATACTTGTAACTATTGACAAAATATGTCAATTCGAAAAAAAAGTGTGTCTATACATTTTTTCACATGATATGATAAAAATGTACATAAAATATATTTTACATGGCTATTTAAATACAAACAATACCTATTTTATAAGTTGGTAAAGAAGATTCATATACAAATTGTTCCTTATGGTTACAGAACCAGGTCAATGTTACAATGAGTCAGGAATATTAATAAATTGACACGATACTAAGATTGAATTAATTAGCTTGTTTTTGTCATTGTTTATGTCTTTTTATTAACCAAGACAGAGATGATGATCTACAACAACTAAAAATGTTGTTGAATTATGGTTAAAATAATTATGGAGTTATGGCATCGCAGACCCACATATAAAGATATTTACACTTATAGCCAACTGACTGAGTTAAAATATATAAAAAATTTTTAAATTTTAACTCATACTTTTTTTTCATTCTCAAAAAAACTATGTAAATATGGTGTTAGTAATATCTCAAGTATTAACTTTATTGGCCGATTTTATTGTACTCTTAGACATTCTTAACTCAAGAAATGTTACACATATGCCCATAATATGTACATCGTCGTGGCATTGACAGGCATGGGCTATTACATTTACACCGAAGGTCACAAGTTATTGCATGTTACTTTAATAATTTAATACGTAGGTATTTAATGGCGACGCGGTCAAAGTCACTTTACCTTATTCACGGTGCCATGAGATAAAAGGTAAACAAATGAAAAAAAGGTTATTTTATAGGTCACGACTGAAGGAGTTACTGTATCAATTAAATTAAATAATTATGTATTTTATTTTTATAATTATATTTTCAAATATAATAAAATTGCACATATCCAATGTGTATAATTTTATAAAGGTCACTTGATACAACACAGTACACTTCAAACTTGTCACTTAGTGTTGATAATTTGCACTTACATGTTTTTTAGTAAATTAATGTCAAATTAAAGCTTATTTTTTTCACAGCACTATAATACATGGTTGCCTGAAAAATAAATGCCGCAAGCAGAGGTTGCCATCATTTTAAATATTTTATTCAGGTTCCGGTAGATTATGAGAATAGATGATGAAATGCGCGGTGTGCCTTATGTTTTAAAGAAAAATATCATGTAATAGAAGGTAAATTTTAAAATAAATGTTTATTCTGACCATTCATCTGTTAAATGATGATTTAATTCATACATACAAAAAAATACGTAAAGATGAAATTATCCTTGTTAAGTGAAATAACGAAGTCATGAATATTTATTTAAATTATCATTTTAAAATGAATAAACTATTTAATTAAATATTTCTTTACAAATAATGGTCTTCTAAGATATTAATTACATCATGGTATCTTAATATAATGAAGGGTGACAATTATAGCGGGTTTTTTTAATTAATTAAAAATATACGTATTATACTAACAACATAAATAAGTTGTAACAAGCCTACAGAGATACTAACAACATAAATAAGTTGTAACAAGCCTACAGAGATACTAACAACATAAATAAGTTGTAACAAGCGTATAAAAACTTCGACGTTGCTTGGATAGAACGTATGGCTTAGTAGTCAGAGCGCCTGGTCGGTTTCCAGGAGGCGCGGGTTTGAATCCCGCTACGTTCAAATTTTTATACGTTTTCTAAATAAGTATTTATACGTATTATGTTTACAATACGAAAAACTGTTACGGAAAATTACATTTCAATAAACTCTCTCTCTCTCTCTCTCGCTCTCTTCGTCCTCTGCTCGTCCCTTTGACAACGGTTGCTCCATTTTTTCTTTCTCACGCAATTTTTAACAATGTGCATAGGAAAGAAATATATGTAATAGAAATATAAGAAACAAAACTAATTTCGCAAAAAATTTAGTTCAAAGAAATTTTGACAATAATGCCGACTAATAAACGTTATTTACGGTTTATGACCAGGAGTCGGCAAATATAAATTTGTTGTCTACTTTTTACTGTAGATAAACATTTTACGGCGCGATACAAAGGAAAAAAAATGCAATAAAATTATTTTCGAAGATATATTGATGCTAAATGTACTAAATACGATAACACTTTATTATAGTTATAAAGATAATTCTTTCAGACCTAAATACCTTAAAAGCTCTCACAGGCCCTCGCTAGCGAAAATCTAATCTATGTTGAATATTTTTATTTGTTGACTATTCAACTAATAAAAAAATTATTAAGGTTCGCACCGGGGACAACCATCCACAATTATATTTTTTTCCATAAGTAAAGATAGTTATTTTTCTTTGATGTTTTTCCATCTATTTTTTTTCAGCTAATGTATCCCGCACATACCAGGTTAGGCAGAGGGAACCTAGTTTTAAGACACTCCGTCCGCCATTTTCTGCCAAATTCTAATATATTCATTCAGTTTATTAAATTAACGATTTTTTATGGCGTTTATTATACAGGGTGGAAGCGTCAGCGCCACTTTTACGAAAACAGCATATAGGGTTAAATATTTCAAACATATACCTAAAGAAATTAATCAAGATGCCTCAACAGTTTAACCGTAGGATTTTTTTCTCATTTCATGATATTTATAAATACCTGTATTTCGTGTGACGCAGCTACGCATAGATATCAATAACGTAAACACATACTACTACAAAAATACTGTTAAAAGGTATTCTTGAACTTTGCTGGCAATACCTACCTCCTACCTACTCGATTTCGAAATGAGGCGTATGCGGCGATTTCTCTTTGATAGGTTTATGTTTGCGTGCGTCGTTTTGGACAAATGATGTTTTATTTTACAACGATAATTTTATTATTATTATTTTTTTTAAAATCACTTGTTCATTTTTGGTATAAAATAATAATAATTATGTTAGGCTTTTATAGAGTAGTTAAAACTGGTTTCATTTAAAGTAGTGCTGACAAAAACACTTTGTATATGAATTTACAGTTCTGACAATATAAATAAGTAATACTATTATAGAAATATTATTAGAAGGAACAGGATGAGGCCGTCATGGCGCAAATAAAATTATTAATAAATAATAATTAGTAATATTGGTTACATGAAATATATTTTTTCCATACTTTATTATTTTAATTATATTTATTATTATTGTAATTTTATTTTTTTTATATATTTTTTCTAGTATGTTTTTACGACACTCTTCCAATCCTTGCCAATGTTTGTTATTTTTTATATTTTTATTATTTTTTATTATTATTATATTTTATATTTTCTTATACATATATTTTGTGTATTATTTATATTGCGGTTTTGTAGTGATGTCTAATTGTAGTGTTATTTTTATCTACGTCGTCATCGGGCTCATCAAGTACATATAAACTTCCCACAGTATATCAACTGCTCCCCAAAGAGTAGCCATTGATTCTTGTTTTTCAAATTCTCTGAAAAACTTTAATATTCTTCATATAAATATTTATCCAGTTCGTTATCCTGATACGCTTGCTTCATTAGAATCCCGTAACAACCATGCCTTACCTATTCACACATATTCCTCTCTCAATAATTTTTATCAACTCAATCACCACTACATAGCACCCCTAAACTGCTTTTTTTAATTGCTTATCGAGTTTATTCTCTGCTATATAAAAACCTTTTAGGTGTTTTTTATATTCTCTCTTCTTCATTCGAGCGAATCTCATTCATTAATTTTGATTTAATTTTATTCAATTCATTAATAAGTTCTAATTTTTCACTACTGACGTCCGCTAAATATAGAAATAATAATGTAATGAAAAAAAAATCAGCTCTACTCTGTCGCCCAATATTAATAATCTATCTCCTACGTCTTCTCGTCATCTTCGATTGTTCCATATAACTATCCAATCTCTAGATTGATCGTGTATCACACACAGCAGGGTAGGCAGGGGGAACCTAGTGTTACGACACTCCGTCCCCCGTTTTCCGCTTAATTTTGGAGGCGACGGAGCTAAAAGCCGCGCTTTATCTTGACCCCGCGCCGGAGCGAAGAAATTAAAATATAAATTTAAATAAATATTTCCTATCCTCGAGTGGGGATCGAACTCACAAAAAGCCGCTTTTACAGTCACTTGTACCCAAATAATAATTTAATACCGTAGTAAATATGATTGCTTCGAAAACATAGTATCAAAGATATTAGAGGAAGGTTACGAAAAAGCATGAAGTTATGTATAAAGAAGTTGATGGCGGGGCGAAAGAGGTATGTAGAGACCGTAGCGATTGGTACTGCGTTCTCTCTAACTACCCCGCTAGGTATAAAACGTGTAGCTAGATTGATTAGATTTATAAATACGATCAGCGATTATACAAATACTCCTAGTTATAAGTAGTAAAACTGATATATTTACATTAAAAAATAGTTAAAGACGGCAATCCATTCTTTGTATATTAACGTGAAGACCTTGACGTATGATGACTGGCTGTCTTAGGACATAAAGGAGAATCGTTTTCAGCTCCGAATACATATTATTTCTTGTCTTAAAATATATGTACTTGAAGATAATACACTTAAGGCTTAACACTAGTCAAGCTAGTTTACAAACAAAGGAAATATCTACTAACGTCTAACATTTAAATAAGAGCAATAATATATAATATTTAATGGGCATTGAGTCTAAATACCCGCTGTCATTAATTTTGATTGCTATTGTTACATTGCAGGCTCTATAAGGAAGTGCTGATAATAGAATTTATTTATTGAAAAACCAGCGGAGCCGGACGCGGCTTTGCCCGCTTGAACTATACGAATATTTATGAAATTATTTTCAGTTTTCAATAGAATTAGTAAGAAAATATAAATAATCAAAATAAGCTGAAAAATAATAATAAGTGGAAACTTAGATATTTTTAGATAAAATATCTGTTAATTGAAATAAACAAACAAAATAAGTAAAGTAACTAAAGGAAATTCTTAATATTAACACAAATACTAATATTGAACAAAAATAATAAGTAAACGTAACCAAAGAAAAATATTAATAACAAAAAACGAAACAAAACCAGCTATATTATCAACGTAAAATAAATATTTAAAAGTATTACAATTAAAAGTAACACGAAATATAATCTATATTACCTATAATAAAAAGATATACCTTGTCGCCGAGATTTATTT
>DWLH01001656.1:0-12305 GCA_018249795.1 Heliconius telesiphe telesiphe | reverse complement strand
CTTGTCAAGCACGCTTAGCTATAATCAGACTATAATAAACTATAATCACCATAATCTGCTCGAACTGATAAATGCTGTGTACGGTTATTTGTTTTATTTCCATAATCTGGTTTATTTATATTTAATATTGGCTACAAATTGTTTAATATTAGTTAGTGTAAAAATATATAGTCAAAAAACACGAGTTTTAGAATGTGGTTGATAAGTTTACGTAACTTTAAAAAAAATCCAACTATTCAGTTGGATCTAGCCATCATCAGAACTGCTCAATGTTACCATATTATTGCACCTAAGCCAAGATATAATGATATAATTATTAGAAATGGGTCATATCTAGTTACCAGTTGACCTAATAAAGGCGTATTCAGAATATATTTTTAATTCCTTATCGCGGCGTTGAGTTTCGCCACTCGACCCTGCAATGTCACAAATTCGGAAAACAAGCGAAGAAAGAAGTATAATCATAACACTACATGAAATATAATAAAGTACGCAAGAACCTGAATCTAATTAAAAATCTTCATCTTATTTTTTCCCTACTTTCCTCTGAATTTTGGAGGCATTGCGTGTTGATTTACGAAACTCAACGCCGGGATTTACTTTACTTTTAACCCTTACATAATTTTCATTATAGAACATCCATATCAAATTAACCCTGAATCCACCCGCCCACTAACTAATCGATCTCGTCTCGGATTACCGGACGCTTTGTATTGCAAATATTTTGAAAGCTCATTACGGAATGAATGTATACTAACTAAAGCTCTGTACACAAATCACGTTATACTATAAATTTATCAATCAAATAAGTATTGATATTACAATATTTTTTTTATTTAATGAATGATATTTTTTTTAGTTTTAATGATATTTCGTTTAGGTAAAGTTGAGGCCAGTCGTGGCGCAGAGGCACAAGTATGCGATTATGAGGTCGACAGATTGTGGGTCGATTCCAACTCGAGGAAATGAAATGTTTAATATTTTAATTTCTTCGCTCTGGTGACGAGGCAAAGCGCGACATTGAATTTTGCCACTCAACACGCAGTGCCTCCATAATTCGACCAAAAGATTAGAACGGCAGGATCGTAATGGGAACGGAGTAACTTAACACTAGGTTCCCAGGTCCCCACTGCCAAGCCTACTATATGCGGCATAGAGAGCAAAGCTGAAGGAAAAAGTTAAAACAAAAACAAATATTAGAATAATTATTATATTTTTGTTTGCTTCTTCTTCTTGCAACAAATCAGAAGTGATCAGATCATCTCTATGTAATAGTACTTGGTTTTGATTTGATTAATAATGAATAACAAGTGTGTGAAATTTACCTTATCTAGCATTTGATATATTATCTATATATTAGCTATAGCTCATACAATAGATCAAATAAATCTATAAAATCAGCTTCACGCTGTATCCCGCATACTGCGTGGTAGGCTGTAGGAAGATAGTGTCAAGGAGCGCGCAGTGCCGAATTTTTCTGGGCATGGCGAGGTGCCTGAGTGAAGAATGAAAAAAATAACAAATAATAAATGAAAATTTTAACAATATTCGATCCCCACTCGAGGAGGGAAAATATTAAAAATAATGGAATATAAATAAATATTTTATTATTTATATTCCATTATTTTTAATATTTTCAAAGTGTTATTCCACATTTAGGAAAGAAAAATACTGCTTTAAAAAACGTATAAAAATTTGAGCGTAGCGGGATTCGAACCAGCGGTCCTGGTGCCTGGTCGGTTTCCATTCAAGGCAATTCTGGCAAGGATTCGAATCCCGTTACGTGTAAATTTTTATGCGTTTTCTAAATAAGTATATATTTCCATTTCTTTGCTCTGCTGTCGAGGCAAAGCACGGCGTTGAGTTCCGCCACTCAACACACAATCGAAACCAGGCGAAACTTAACGCCGCATTTTGCCTTGTTACCAGAACGAAGAGATGAAAATCATTCGTTTATCCAATGAAAATCGAACTTACAGTCACTAACCCTAAACTTAAAAAATACCATTACTTAAATCGATTTTCAACAATTTCTACCTTAAACATAAACAAAACGAGGCTACCCAAGAGGCGTGGAGGCGGAACAGTCATTATAGCTGGAAGCTCGAAGCGAAACAAATGAAACAGTAAGTTACGGTCTGACCTTTGTAAAGAATTCCAACGCCAATAAAAGGGCGAAGGAAACAACGAGGGTTACACAGTGACGCGTTAAAAATCTTTTATATATTATTTTTTATTTTCACGCTGTATCCCGCATATAGCAGGTTAGAGAACGGGAAACTAGAGTTAAGGCACTCCACTCTTCAGTTTCGCCCAATTTTCAAGAGAACTAGTTGATTAACGGAAATTAACGCCTCTCCTTGTTTAATAGACAAAAGGGAGAAATGAAAATAATTGAAATATAATCGTTCATCGAGTGGGGACCGAACCTTTAACCGTCGCGTTTATATTCAGGACACTATCCCACTGGGCTACGACTGCCTCAACAGCTTTAGAGGAAAGCATTTTTTTTTTTTAAATAAAAATCTATTAAGTCGTATGTCACAAAGAATTGTAACACCCTACATTCATATAATACTAGCTACCATCGGTTTTGAATTAATCACGTGCGTGTAGTCGTTTATAGACACGCGACCATTTTCTTTTACAAAGTTATTTTTATCGATATATAAACTAGACTATCTTAAATATATATTATTTGAGAGGCAAAGAGGTTTGAGCAGATTTCGGTTGGTCTTCAAGAACGTAGTACAGTATTGATGGTCCTAGAGGAAAGTTTATATGGAGAGGTTGGTGATAGTGGACGAGGTGAAAGACGTATGCAAACAGTAGCGTTCAGCGCTCTGTTCTGTCAGGGATAAAACGTAAAGCTTTTTTATTTTTATTTTCTTCATGCTGTACTTTGCACATATACTTCACTGTACGCGCAGGGTAGGGTGAGGCAAAAACTCTCCGTTCTCATTAAGACACTTCCATTTCGCAATTTCTGCCGAATTCTCGAAAAAATACATTGCGGCATTCAACGCCACGTTTTGCCTCGTTGCCAAGTTATCGTGTTCACCTTTGCACGCTTGTATCCCTGCGCCACGATTGGAAAAAATATTAGTATATTATTATTAGATACTGATATTAAAATATTGGAGGCCATCGTGGCGTAGTGGTACAGAATATGAAGGTAAACTCGACACGACATTCGATTTTCGATCGAAGAATTAATATTTTCATTTCCACTTTCTGTAACAAGAATAGCTTCGTTCCGCCAATATGCAATATCACGAAAATTAGGCAGAAGCGGAGGACGAAATGTTTTAACACTTAGTTCACTATGCTTTGCGGGAAAAGCGGGAAGCTGATTTATTTAACTACGATATGAAATTAGTGGTTATGTTACATAAGTTATTTTAACATTAGGCACTACTATCTGAACACCTGTAAATTCCATGCTTCACACAGACTTTTATTATCTTTTGAATAGTAAAATATAGATATTTATTTATTTACAAGAAATATTGTTAAGAACTATAAGACGTTAGCCTGTTGAGGCGACATTTGAAATGTGTGGCGTCAGTTAACTCTGACAGTTTTAATGGAAAAATATTTCAATATTTTTAACATTTTGAGTGTTATTCCATACTTAGGAAAGAAAAATACTTATTTAGAAAACGTATAAAAAATTGAACGACGACCAGGTCGATCAGGTCAGGTCGGTCGGATTCCAGAAGGCACGGGATCGAGTCCCGCTACGATCAAATTCTTATACGTTTTTTAAATAAGTTATTATTTCAATGTTAGAAAATACTTGTAAATAACGATCTTAACAAATAAAAAAAACATATACCATTACGATGTACCCCGTATATAGAAGTGAGGGCAGAGAGGGAACCTAGTGACGTTATTAGGACAGAACAAATTTGACGATAATTATAATTTTCAAAACAAAACGGAGAGTTAAACTCTACAACTTCTTAAAATTTAGGCGGTAGGTGGCTTACGTACCAAGGCAATGTGCGGCTTTGAATTCCACCTCTCAACATGCAACGCTTCGAGAATTTAGCGAAAAGTGGGGAACTGAGTGTCTTAACACTAGATTCCCTGTCTATCCTGCTATATGCGAGATAAAGCGTGAAGCTTAAAAAATACATATAAACCTACGCACACTCATATTTTACAGTAACTCCTATAAAACGATTTTGTTAAATAAATTGGCAATATATTCGTTCCAATTTCTATGAATGAAATGTTCGCGTATTTTAATCTTAAAAAAATATATATACTGAAAGCGTTTTTTAGAGCACAGCTATAATTTACAATTGAATGAAATAAAATAGAACGTATGCAAATCAACGTTTGAATTCGAACCTGTTATTATTTTCGATAATCCGATAAACTGAGTAAGCCGCGATTTACTGTGGAATATTACGGTACTGTTGATTTTTATTTTTGAATGTCCTCTTGTATGTAATGCAATATGATCATGATCGATTCAAGCGGAATCCCGATTTAATTTAAATTTCTGAATAAAAGAATATAAGTTGCTTCTCAATCTCTTCTATCCACCTGTGAAAGCCCTATAAAAATCGGTTGAAGTGTTTCGGAGATAAGCCCAGTCTAACAGAAAGACATACATCCAAAAAAATCAAAACCGTTTATTTGTGTTTTAGAGCGAAGAAATTGAAATATAAATTTAAGTAAATATTTCATCTCATCGAGTGGGGATCGAACCCACAACCAGTCAGTCAGTCGTGGCGCAGCACTTTGTGCCTCTGCGCCTGACTGACCTAGTATTGCGTAAATAAATATTATAAATTCTACAGTATGAGTATGTATGTTCCCTTCAAAAAGCAGACTTATTTTGAAATCAGAGACAGACATTTAAATTTTATTTATATACTAACCCCTCCTGCACCTCAGTAACGTCGACTTTCTTGACGTTTAGAGTGGTTCCATATACCTATAGCATTTTTATTCATAT
This sequence comes from Heliconius telesiphe telesiphe, assembly GCA_018249795.1. Lineage (NCBI taxonomy): Eukaryota > Metazoa > Arthropoda > Insecta > Lepidoptera > Nymphalidae > Heliconius > Heliconius telesiphe. The sequence goes on along the minus strand of DWLH01001656.1, from coordinate 7,333 downwards.
CATAATTAAATGCAGATGACATTTTAAGATCAAGAAATTAATTGATCGGTTTGAATTAGTTTAGTTTGGACAAAAAAAAATCCGACTTTAAATTTAATAATTTCAGAGATTACGATGATGAACTTAATTTCATAAGAATCCATATCTTTCACCCCAGGAAAAAATGCATCTCATATGTAATATGTAGCGATTTTTTATATCTGTTTTAAAATAAAATAAAAAAATCGCCTTTTATGGTTTGGCAGCAATAGATAGATACTTATCTTTAATATCTTATCTTTAATCGCTAACGCATCGCACGCGAAGAAAGGAAATTTGTGAGAAGATTTTTATGTTAATTTAATCTGTTTTTACAATTTCGTACATTTTAAGGAAATGATATCAGATGAAACAGCTTTGGCTAAGCTAAGCTTGAATTTCTGAAAAGGCTGGATTCGAAATTTTTTTACGGAACCCTCGGTGGGCGAGCCCGGCTCGCGCTTTGCCAGTTCTTTACACACGCTTAAGTTGTATCGAAATAAATTATAGCTTATGTTACTTCCTGATTGTATAGCTTTCTATAAGTGCAAGAATAGTTATAATTCGGCTAATATTTTTGGAGCCTATTCGATACAAAAGAACAAACAATTGTTTTTTTTTATTTTAAACATGAACCTACCTCGCTACATGCGAGTTACAGTTTGAAACTAAAACAAAAACCTAGCGCGCAAAGCCGAAGATAAACTCTAGAATACTACATAATAATTAAGTTTTAGACAAATTTACATAAATATTGATTCTAGCCTTACATCCAAGAATTCCTTAACTAACTAAAACAAAAGACCTACGGCAACTGAACAGAAAGATGACCCTTAACGCCGCACAATTCTGACAAAGAGTAATTTTCTGTCTTAAGAAGCAATCATGGCTATTTAGTAAATATCTGACTGTTGATATGGTGGTTATGGGTTCATTATATTGTGATATTATTCAACTTCACGCTTTATCCTGCATTGCAAGGTGGGCAGAGGAAACTTAATTTTACACATAATTTTCCATCAAAATTCGTTACATAGCTTGTTGAGTAGCGGAACTCAACACTATGCTATGTCTCCAGAGCCATTTAATTTGGAATTTCTTACCGGTAACACGTTTTAGCACTAGGTTCCCAGGTTCTGTCTGCCTACCCTGCTATGTGCGAGATACAGCGTGAAGCTAAAAAAAGCAATACTACACAAGGCCTACATAAAACATCTTCTTTTATGCCTTGCCATACATACATAAGACCTAAGGAACAATGTTTCGCTCCACACCGCATATTCCCTTGCGTCCTCCATTATGCTTTATTTGGTTGTTCATTTTTTACGTTGCCGTCAAAACATCAGGCTTTCCTCACAGCTATCGTAAAAGTAATGAACTTAATGTTGCGATGTATCGATATTTCTTAGAAAATAATTAATAATTGACTGTAATTAATTATATAGTAGGTACAAATTAAATTTGTGGTCATCGTCAAACCAAGTCTGACTTTTAACACAATAGTTGTGAGTTCGAAGTTCAATCGAGGTAATAAACTGTTTTCATTTATCCACTTTGACTTGACAAAATAATTCGTTGAGTTATGCTATTCATCACGTAATATCTCGGGCGGAAAGTGGAGAACCGAGTGTCTTAAAACTTAATTTTCTCTGTCTATGTTATGCGATAAAAATAAAAAGCTATTTCGGTTTTCCCTTAAAAATTATAGTATTTTTTTAGATACTTCTAAATTTGTTTTATATTTAAAAATCACTGCCGTTACCAAGATATTTCCTTGCAAGCATAGTTGAAGAAAACGGTAGTAATTTTTCGGGACAATATCGATAAATTTGGCTTTGTTTAAAATGTAATTCTGTTAAATATATAATTATGAATAAACTCGGAACAAAATAATGAAAATCCAAATCTTATATATATATATATATATATATATATATATATATATATATATATATATATTGCGATACCAATATTATTTAGATATAATAAGCTTCTAAAATATTGCTTAAACTCCATTGTTGTATAAAAAAACACAAATCATTTTTTAATTGCACGTTATATTTCGCTTATAGCAGAGACTTAATGCTACTTTAGTTATCCTCTCCTGAAAAGGCATCAAACCCATGACCGCCACGTTCACGGTCAGACATATTTAATTACAATAATAAGGAAATATTAAAAAAAAACACTAAAGTAAGGTAATAATAATAAGGAAAAATAAGAAAAAAACACTAAAGTAAAGTATTATATCGATGATATATCGATATAATCACTCAGCATCCCTCAAAGCGTACACACATTACGCTCCTGACATGACTTTATGAAAACGTGACGTAGGTATGACCTCAAAATCTTACAGCTTATTCGGAAAAGAGATCTCCATTATTCGGAGAAGAGAACTCCATTATGTATTACATAGGCAATTGACGTGTTACAACGTGACAGTAATACTGTGTTAGAATTCAGGATTGGTTATCGTTTTTTTGAAAAAAAAAAGACATTAATAGTCTATAGTATGTTTTATAAATAAGAAAGATTTTTTTTTAGAAAAAAAAAAATTAAATGGCAAGATTTGAACCACTTTTTGACCACTAAACAATACGTTCTCATCAAACTACATGAGAACTGAGCAGAGATGGCGTTATTTATTTTGATATATACACATATAAAATGTGCAAATATTGAGATTAATTTCCCAGTTTCTATATAAATGATTGCTTCAATAATATTTACCCAGGTCAGACGTCTGACCTCAAAAAAAGTTTGTAACTAATTTCTCGAACGCCTTAAAGATATTATTTAATGAATAATGCTTTGACGTGTGATGTGTCTAGTGGTTAGAACTAGTACTCGTTGTCATCCCACAACCCAAAATCTTTTAGAGATTCAGAGGTAATAGTGTTAAGAAAATTATATTTACAACACATGAGTTTAAAATAATGCCATCAGAAGATATCGATCTAATAAGCTTTTTGCCATCAGAAGTTGAACTGAAATTCGAAAATATTACTTTGCCATAACTTGAAGCTCTTCCGATTCCTACCAGACCGCGGCTGCATCAGTCTTTATTGAACCCTCCGGGACGTTTGTATATGATCTTTGTGAAGGTAATTAAAATTAAATAAATTAAATCAGCTTTACGCTGTATCCCGCACACAGCAGCGTAGACAGAGGGAACCTATTGTTAAGATACTCCGTTCCCCTCTTTCTGCCGAATTCTGCATTGCGTGTTAAGTTGCAGAACTCAACGCCGCGCTTTGCCTCGACACCATGAAATCACCTCGCAAAGAAATGGAAATATAAATTTAAATAAATATTTCATCTCCTCGATTGGGGATCGAATCCACAACTATAAATGCGACAGCATTTACAGTTGCACACTTGTGCGCCCCTGTGTCACGACTAGCCTCCAATATACAGAGTTATTTTTCAAAATGAGATACAACCAATGAGTCTTTCGGCTATTTTATAATCTTTCTACATCATAAACTTTTTATGTATCGTTTTTATATATTTGTAGGCCCGGTCTGTAAACAGAAGTGAGATTACTTCATTCTTTTCTAGACGCAATTGTAGTACAGTAGATAAGTTGTATTATACGAGTGATGGTTCTGGGTTCTGGTACAGATTTTACCTGTCGAAATATTTCTTAACATTTCTGCTTCCCTCAAAGCAGCTTCTTTTCCCCGCATTGCAGGGAAGGCAAAGGAAACTACTACTATGTTAACAAAATCCGTTTTTACTTTCCGCTGAATTTTAAAGACATTGTGTTTGAGTGGCAGAACTCTACTTCATATAGCGGAGTATGGAAAAGGAAACAAATAAGCTCCTCGAGTTGGAATCGAATCGACAACCATTTAAAAATATAAAACAAAGTGTCTTAAAACTAAGTTAACTCTGCCTACACTTTCAGTCTCAAGAGAGAACTATACAAAATTTCCACTTCACCACTATAATGTAAAACTACTTACTTCTATAACATGAGAACAAAATTCTACAGATAGTAAACTACGGATACCGTTAAAGTACTTGAACCTTGAAACTGCGTTTACATTTGCACTTTGCTCGCAAGTAATATTCGACACTACGGAGCGAAGCGCTTTGAGGATGATCGATGACGCAACAAAACACAGTCTCTTGTGGAAGTTAGAGGATAAAGCGATATAATGTTTTTTTTAGCTGATGTAGTAACAGTTTTTTTTAGTGACACGTCTCGTTTTCCTATATTTTTTAGTATGATATTGTGTCCTTCATATAATGGAATAAGATATTGCGTTTCGAGTAGTGCAACTTAACACCGCGGTTTAGTTGTTCTAGAGCACTGTTTCCCAACCAGTGGTCCGCGGACCATCAGTGGTCCGCAGAAGCCTAACTGTGGTCCACGAACGATTTAAATTTTGTGACTGGGGATGGTGAGGCGAAGTTTATATTTGATTATCACACTTAATTGTTATTATACATACATGTATAGTGGTCACTGCTACCAAGAATGATATAAAAGTGGACCTTGATCAAGAAAAAGTGGGAACTCCTGTTCTAGAGCATTATAATAAAAATAATACATTTCCAGCCTTGTTCTTTTCTTTTACATGAGTAAAAATAGAAATGACCCTTTTTTATCAATTAATATTTTTTATTAACGATATTACTTTTTAATATTTATTAAGATTAAGCAATACACTTAAAGCTGGAACATTCGCTTTGAGAAAATTAAATATTTGTACTCGAAAATAATAAGAAGCGGTTGTGGCGCAGGGGCACAAGATTGTGACGGTAACGCGACGATTGTGAATTCGATTGCGATTCGGCAAAACCTAGTGTTAAGATACTCCCTCTACCTACTCTGCTGTGTGCGGGATACAGCGTGAAGCTGATTTTTTTTCTTGAAAACAATAAAAATATAAAAAAAAACCCATCGCTCATCTTACAACTTGGACCGAATACTTAAGCATGTCACGCGATGTTTACACCAAAATGTCGTGTTAGATATTGAATTTTGAGTTAGTTCACGTTTAGGTACAGTTGTAGAGTGTCCGTGTGTAGATCCCATTTGCCGATACGATATCGCCGGCGTGTTCATTAGTTATTATGATTATTACTTTGATGTTTCTTATGGAATGAACAAGAAATTTATGTTTTATAAGTTGTTTAATAACGTTTTTTAGGTTTAAAAGTTAGTTACCTTCAAATAATATTGATAACCGTAGAAGAGAGAGAGAGAAGTAGTTTTGGATTCGATTACCATTAGTGGAAATAAAAAAATCCTCACTAGTAACAAGATAAAACAGTGATGAATTCCGTCACTCAACACGTAATGTTTCAAAAATTTTATGGCAAACGGGAAGCAGAGTGTCTTAATATTGAATTCTCTCCGTCTACCTTGGTATATATTATACAATATAAAGCGTAAAGCTTTAAAGGTTTGAAATTTAAACAAAAAAACAAAATTTCTCAGTCGATTAAAAAAAATACAAATGTTCTAAAAGACAGTCCGTGTGTAGATCCCATTCACAGAAACGATACCACCAACGTATCCTTTAGTTATTTCATTTTTACTTTGACGTCTTGCGTGGAATGGCGAAAAATATTTTTACTACACATGTTAACTTTCTTATGGGGTTAGAAATATCAAAGTTTTACAATAAAAATAAAATAATATATTATAACTGAACTCGGTAGTTGGGGTTCAAATCTTAGTTGGAAAAATATTATTTTATATCAAATTCATGTTAACGTATAATACTTAATGTGATTTTGGATGCATTAAATTAAGGTGAAAGTAAAGTGACTTGTGTAAGATAAATATTGGAGGAAGTCAGGCCTTAGCGTTTGAATCTAAACACGACGGTTTTAGGTACGATTCTCGCTCTGAGGAATTTAAGTAATTTAATTTCCTTGCTACCGCAATGTCCCATTAATTCAAATGGACTGTCTTAGCCCTAGGTTTTCACTGCCTACCCTGCCATATGCGTGATAGAGCGTGAAGATAAAAAACGGTAAATTTTCAAATGTGATAATATCATTATTCTGAGCCTAAAATGGAGAAAGGAATTTTATTGTTATTTTATTTGACACCTTGATTGTGCCATTAATATTTTTTATGTACGTAAGCAAAAAAAAAGAATACAAAAAGTTTAATTTCTAAATTCCAATACAAACAATGCAAAATAAAATTAAGTTTATTTAATTTCAATTTCATCAGCATTGCAAAGAATTTTAGACAATCGAATTTGAATTTACAAATTCGTTTCACAACAAAATAAAACAAAGGCATATCAAATAAATATTTTTAAATTCGTTGAAACTATAATTTTTTTACAAAATTGTTATTTATCCAACACCCGTGTTATACAAATTAAATTAAATCAGTTTCACGCTGTATCCCGCACACACCAGAGTAGGCAGAGGGAGTCTAGTGTTAAGACAGTTTCCGTTGAATTCTGACCGCATTGCGTGTTGAGTGACGGAACTCAACGCTGCGCTTTTCATCGACATCCGAACGAAAATATAAATTTAAAATAAATATTTCATACCATCGAGTGGGGATCGAACCCACAACCAATCGTGTTTACAGTCACACTTTGTGCCCCTGCGCCACGACTATATAAATTAAATGTGAAATAAAAAAAAAAAGAAAAGTACAGTCAGCTATCTACTGTAGAGCGTGTTTATCCATGTCACTTACCACCCCTCGCTCGGTAAATTACAGCCGGCGGGTTCCCTACAGTTCCATACAAAACGCTAACCGGCGTACAAACAAAAGAGTTTTTATGGATTGATAATTACAATATACGTATGTATATTTAAATGAGGCTCAGTTGTAGTGCAGGGTCACAAGCGTACGACTGTAAGCGCGACGCGAAGGATATGGATTCGATTCCCACGGTAAAAAAAATGCAATGCCTTCAGAATTCAGCAGAAATCGGGAACGCAAGCAAGTATCTTCATGGAAACGGAGTGTCTAACTATAGATTCCCAGGATCACTTTGCCTTTGCCATGTGCGGGATACAGCCGAGAAGCTGTGTTCTTTTCCACATATTAGCTTCATGTTTTGGAGAATAACGCATTAAGGGAATATATATGTAACTCGAACACAGAATTGAAGGAATTCAATAAAATCATACGAAAAAAAAAATTCTCGTAATATCTAATAACCTTTGAAACGCTACAAGATCCTCTAAGTAACACTGTCTCCATTTGCCATATAAAAATGTATGTAGGCGTATTTTTTCGACCAATAATACATCAAAGCTTTCGACGTGTCAACGCGTACAGTCTGCAAAATAATGATGGATGGCAAATAAAAAGCAATAT
>DWLH01001655.1:0-12309 GCA_018249795.1 Heliconius telesiphe telesiphe | reverse complement strand
CTAGCCTAGTAAGACAATAACATTATTTTAACCATTTGTAATATATTATACGTTATATTTTTAGCGGCACGAAAGATTTTATAGTAGCAATTAGTTACCAGGTTACTTGTATACTTTAATATCGTGCGAGGCTAAATAGAAACAGAAGAGTGAGAATGTGAAGTAATAATTGTATTTAATGTTATTACCATTGAGGCCAGTCGTGGTGTAGGAGCAAGTGTGTGGCTGTAAGCGCGACAGGTTGTGGTTCAAGGTTTGATTTTCATTCGAGGAAATGACATGTTCAATATTTTCATTTCTTCGCACTGGTGTTGTGGCAAAGCGTGGCGTGGTGTTCCGCTACTCAACTCGCATTGTCTCCAGTATTTGGCGGAGTGGTTAAGTTAAGTTCCTCTTGAGAGAGAGAGAGAGAGAGAGAGATGAGAGTGTAAAATATAAGGAAAGAAGTTTAATCTTAAAAATTTATCGTCAATAACAATTTTTAAACATTGTATCCCACTAAAATAAAGATATATATTATGGAATTACTATATATATATATAAACATTAATTTCACTATAACCCAACATAAAATTCATTTTGTTAAATCATTAAAATATTCAAAAAATCAGCTTCACGCTGTATCCCGAACACAGCAGGGTAGGCTGAAGGAACCTAGTGTTAGGACACTCCGTTCCCCACTTTCAGCCGAATTCTGGAGGCAGCGTGCTGCGTGTTGAGTAGCAGAACTCAACGCCCCGCTTTACCTCGACACCATAGCGAAGAAATGAAAATATAAATTTCTACAAATATTTCATTTCCTCGAGTGGGGATCGAACCCACAACCAGTCGATTTTGCATTCACACTTTGTGCCTCTGCGCCACGACTGGCCTTAAACATTATCAATGACAAATAAAAGCTGTGTTTTCAAAATTAAATTTTCGTTCCTCCATATAATAAACATAACATTTCGACATGGTCATCGAAATATTTGTATACAACTCAATTAAATTTACAGGCAAGCAACGTTGCGGGCTAAATTATTAACATTCATAATAACGTTATAATGTAGGCGGGGACGATTCTAAGTTAAATACAGTATTTAGTTCAAATTTGGAAATACTGTGGCTACTGTAATTCGTTGAGAAAGTTTTGGAAATCTCAATATTTAATTTGGACCGATAAAATTGTCACAAGTTTTTTTCAGTTTTGTATCCTTTTTATTCAGTTAAGTTAAAGTGAGTGATCTCTTATTTATATGGAGTATAAGAAGTCAAACTGAGATAGAGACCGACTACTGCCTACTAAGTGTTATTTGACTCTGACTTTTGATGTAAAGTTGTGTATGAGAGGCCAGTCGTGGCGCAGGGGCACAAAGTGTAACTGTAAAACCGACTGGTTGTAGGTTCGATCCACACTCGAGGAGATGAAGTATTTACTTAAACTTATATTTCCATTTCTTCGCTCTGCTGTCGAGGCAAAGCGCGGCGTTGAGTCCTGCCACTCACGCAATGCCTCCAGTATTCGGCAGAAGGTGGGGAACGGAGTGTTTTAACACTAGGTTCCCTCTGCCTACCCTGCAATGTGCGGGATACAGCGTGAAGCTGATTTATTTGTGTATGAGAGGATTTATAAAATTTTATACCTTTTGTTGAATGCATCTTAAACAGCAACAGAAATAATAAACTATAATATTTTCTTTAATTATGTTTCAATGGAGTAAATAATATATTTTTAATTGTTACTTATAAATATGATTAAAAACTCCAAGTTTAGAGTTCAATTTATAATTTTTTTAGCGGCCATGTTTGACTTTATTAAAAATTAATATTATTTATATAGTATAAAATATGTTTGCTTCGCATTGTGTTTCTTGGATCTTTGTCTTGAGAAAGGTTAACATGTATATATTACAATAGAGCCTAGAAATGTTTATTTCACGCACCTGAAACCATAAATTTAACATCATATATTGAATCCATCTTTACTTATATTATAAAACTGAAGAGATTGTTTCGATGAATGCGCTAATCTCAGAAACTACTGGTTTGATATAAAAAAATATTTTTGATTTAGATACACTTTTTATATATAAATTAAAAGTTCCGATGTAACCCACTGTACCTGCTGCCAGAGGTCTCTAGGATCTCTTCGTAATTTTCATTTGGCTACAAATAATTTGGCTAAAAAATAAAAATCTAGTATTTAGTATATACTGAAAACGATGTAATTATTTTTGACATCATCACCAGGTAGTGATGTAACATAAATGGTGATGATATCCAAAAAAAATTCATAATTTTTAGTATATACATCACAAAATGTAACATTTTCATCATAGTTTTCCTTTAAACAAATAGAATTAAACGTAATTTAAAGTGTAATTGGCTTGGTTGTTTAAGATCTAATTAGAAGAAAATTTGATTGTACGGCATGAAGGCGTACAACCAATAACTCTATTATTTAAAATAGGAGGCTCTGCTGCACGTAGAGTAAGTTGTTTGTGCATTTAATAAAATTGAATCAATTTATATATCGATAAAGAAATACTTTTTTTTTTTTTATGGATAAGGCAAGGCAAACGAGCGTGTGGGTCACCTGATGGTAAGTGATCACCGCCGCCCACGACCCCGTGCAACACCAGAGGAGCTACAGGTGCGTTGCCTGCCTTTAAGGTGTGTTGGGCGCCGGAGCCCGGCATTACCTGATGCGAAACGCAGTGGCATAAAGCCACTACTTCACACCGGTTTTAAATGTTGGGTGGGAATGGGTGGTAATGATCCGGTCGAGTCTGCCCATGCGTGTCGCCATTGCTGGCGACGTGACTCTACCACACGTACTTTAGTCGCTTCTTACGACACCACCAGTACCAGGATGATCCTATTCTAAGCCGGGATCACACGGCACAAATAGCATACTAGCTTTTAAATGCAGCAGTCTAATGGAATAATAAGAAGGTGTGATTGTCTTGCCAGCTCTTCTCAGGAGAACTGCCTTCCGCACTGGTGGTAGCTTTTTTTAATTATATGTTCATTCGACAATTCAAAAGTGCTTATAATAGTCTATTTGAATAAAGAATATTTGAATTTGAATTTGTATAGAACACTTCTCCTTTTAGCTCAGGATATAATTCTGAGCGTATAACTGTTGTTCATTTCATACAAAATGAATATGCCAAACAGACAAACAAACAGTTTCTTGTAAACTTAAGTTTGTCAGCTTTTATCAGTTTTACTTCCCGTTGATATGCAATCCTGAAATTAATATGGGACCCTCGGTGGGTGAAACCGACTCGTACTCGACTGGTTTTAATTACCTTATTGTATATTACAATGTATACGGAATTCATTATTTATTATTATTTTTAATTTGACCACAAAATGAGATAAGAAATAAAATTTAATAAATTTAATTTTCGGCTAAAAATCTTATTCATTTTTAAAAGTTCGGTCAATAAAAGTTTTGCTATCTTATAACGTAGGGTTAAAATGTAATTACTAAATGTAAGAATGTAGTTATAATTTGACATTGCTTACATAATTTATAAATTCAAACTATGGCCATTAATATTAGAAGGCAGAAGTTTAATATTTTTGTTTTCTTTGTATGTCGAGACAGTATCTTACATAGGTGTGGTTATTATTTACAGCTATATTATGCTATAATATTGTATATTACAATTTTATTATTCGAGTACGTATTGAGAAGCAAGTAATATGGTTACCAAATATTTACACGTTGAATGCAAAGATTTTCAAAAAATCGAATAAACTCTAAATATTCGCAGCATTGTATTAAAAAGATTGATAAAATAAAATAGTGTTTTATGAATTATTATATTATTTCAGTTTATTATCGTTATTTTCGAAAGTGAATTATAAACAAACAAAAAAAACCCGACTGCCTAAGCTAAATTAATATGTCCAGTATCATTCGTGCCATCAAGATAAATCCGTGTACCATTTATCAAAATTGGTTACATTGTTTAATAGTTACAAGGGAACGGATATTCATACACACACACTAAAACTTAACCCTCATTTTTGGATTTTTGGTTTCAATTAACTTGATGAAATTGTATTGGTTTTTATAATTATAAATATTGTCATGCTTCTATTGAACTAAAAAAAATTAATCAGTTTCACGTTGTATCCCGCACACAACAGGGTAGGCAGAGGGAACCTAGTGTTAAGACACCCCATTTCCCACTTTCCACCGAAATTTGGAGGCATTGCGTGTTGAGTGTCGGAGGAAATGAAAATATAAATTTAAATAAATATTTCATTTCCTTGAGTGGGAATCGAACCCACAACCAGTCGATTTTGCAGCCACACTTTGTGCCTCTGCGCCACGCCTGGCCTCCTATTGAATTGAGTCTCTATAATAAATTATAAGTATATAATTCAAAAATACTGCCCGCCACTACGGTCTTATACGAGACCAATATTGTATGATTAATGATTCTACAGACATTTTCTCTGGTAACAACCCAAGTGTTCTAATATAAAAAGAAGTAGATATGCCACTAAGTGTTTTATTACTAAATGGAAAGTTAAAGTGAAATAAATATTATAAGAAAACGATATATCTTTTAAAAACTTTCTGCATTTTTCTCTATTAGATTTAGTGTTATATTAAACATAATTTTGATATTGTACTAAAGTTACTTAATAACATTACAAAAATTAGGTACATGTTATTAGTTTCGTTGGGGCCGTGGGTTCGATCCCCACTCGAGGAAATGAAATATTTATTTAAGATTTATATTGCCATTTCTTCGCTCTAGTGTTGAGGCAAAGAGCGGCGTTGAGTTCCGCCAACACGCAATACTTTCACAATTCGGTGGAATATAGGCAAGGGAGTGTCTTAACACTAGGTTCCCTTTGCCTACCCTGCTGGGTACATGCTAAAAAAAGGCTTAATGTGAATTGAAAGCATTTATAATTATAATTATATGAATCTATAAATGTGATTGTTAAGTTATCCATTTAGTTCAACAAATGTCGATTTAACTCTAAAGGTCGCAGTTCAGTCGTTTGTAACTCGTTGCAATCGATTTTTTTTGTTATAAAGTATATTTATTAGATACTGACGTAGAGCGACATATTAAATCCTGGGCTATGAATATAAATGGAACGGTAAATGAAACAAATTTTATATATTTTTTTATGTTATTTTTTATTTTCACGTATCTTTATTACCTTTAAAATGATTTTTCAAAGTAATTATATTTTAAAAGCGACGTGGATTTTCGCCACTCAACACGTAATGCCTACAGAATTCTCTCGCTCTCTCTGCCTACCCTACTATTTAGTGCTCAATGTACTTATACACAATGTCACATTAGTCATGATGCATAGTTATATAATTTTTTTTCATTGAGTAGTAGACATGTTTCTGTGGCAAAAATTCCAAAATTATGTGCTTAAACATGTAGATTTACAATGGTCGATTAATCTTATATCATTATAAAGTAGTATTGGATATATTTTCCTTCACATTTTTTTATTATAATAAGATAAATAGATATAACGTAATTATAACGTAACGTTAACGTTATTTTTCGATATAAAAAGTACTTAAAACATGAACCTACGATGAAATTATGTAGCTGTATAGCCGAGTTTAATAAAATATTTAATTTCTCCGGTCTTCTCATTCCGAGGGAATGGTGCCTAAGGTGTGGCGCAGCCTGTATTTTACCCAAAGTGGGAAGAAAAAGAAGATTGGAGTACTGTTAATTTATATATACTTCGTGGACGATGCATACCAGTCATATTGGAGACTGCATGCGAAAAAGAATAGTATCTATTCTTTTTCGCAAATATTCTGCATATAGCAAGGTAGGCTGAAGAATCCTTGGGACTTAGTGTTAGGTCACTCCGTCCTATTAGGACACTTGCGTTTCTCACTGTCCTCCAAATTCTCGAGGCATTGCGTGTGAACAGGCGGAACACAACGCTTCGCTTTTTGAATCTTTACCGACGACCGTCTAAGGAATTGAAATCTCTATATTTAATAAAAGAATAGAAAAGTTGATTCTGTACATGAAAGATATTAAAAAAAAATCGATTAACGTATTGATTATAGAATCTAAAAAACAACTCAGCAGAATTCTTGTATTAAATATGTTTTATTTCTCCGAGTGGGAATCGAACCATTACGCTTACAGCCGCATTCTTGTGCCCTTGCACCAGGCTGCCCTTTTCAGTAGTATAGTGGCAAGTTTCCCTTAAATCAGCTTCACGATGTATCCCTCACACAGCTGGGTAGGCAGAGGGAACCTATTGTTACGACACTCCGTTCCCCACCTTCCGCCTAGTAGTCTAGAGGTATTGCATGTTGAGTGGCGGAACTCAACGCCACGCTTTGCCTCGACATCAGAGTGAAGAAATGAAAATAAAAATGTAAATAAATATTTCATTTCCTCGAGTGGGGATCAAACCCACAACCAGTCGATTTTACAGTCACACTTTGTGCCCCTGTGCCACGACTGGCCTCTCCCTGTGGACTTTATAATTTTTGATGAGAAATATAAAACTATCTGTATTTTGAGTGACTAATACGATTTCAGGAATATCGTATATAACGAGAAATTTTTATTGCAAATAAATATATTTTTGTAAACAACATTTTAATATCAGATCACCGCCTGCGTCATATGTCGAGCGTCGAAGTCACATATGGAATTGGAACGGCGGCCAAAGTTTTAATTTGTTTAGGAAATGTATTGCATAAAATAGGGCATGGCGATTTAGAAAATTCACAAACAATAGTTTCTTTTGTTTTAGTTTTTACGTTTACATACTTTATGTTATTATTAGTAAAACATAAATATATATATATATATATATATATATATATATATTTTTTTAAATAAGTGATTAAACTTAATGCAGGCAAACCAATAGGGCTCTCTTAATGGTCTCTGTTCCCCCCCCACCTTTCACCCACTTTTCAATACATTACATGTTAAGTGGCGGTACTCAGCTCATTTCATTTCTGGTATAAACCAGCACGAGAAACCACTTCATCAAAAGTCCTGAAGCTAATTACATATAGATAGACTTCAAATTTATATTAAACAAAATCAAAATTGCTGACTATATCAATAAGAAATGCAATATTTTTACGATTATATATTTAAAGAAGCTTGTTAAAATTTTATATGAAAGTAAACTCCATATTGCTAAAAGCTGCTTTATGAACCATGACGAAATTTCGTGATAAAAAGTTTTGCCATTTTATCACTTGTTTGCACTGTGTATTAACCTGGTTGCGCAGTGAAGGAGGAATTCATATATTATTTATATCCGAACTTCTTGATCTTTTCTCTCGATTCTCGCGTAAGGCGCTATCCGCGTAGAATATTTTTCATGTTGTTTAAATATGTACAAATGGCTAGCTCGTCCCTCGTCGGAACTCTATACTCGATTTGAAATTTTCTTTGGTTTTCTATTGTTTTTGCTGTTAATTTCAGTTGATTTGGAATTTTTGTTACCTTCGGGGCGCAGCGGCATAGGGTTTATCTGTAAATGCTGTATTTGTGGCTACGATTCTCATTGGGGGGATTAATTTATTAATTAATGCATTATTTTCAACTCCTTACTCTGGTAATAAGACAAAATTGCGGTGTTGAGTTCCGCAACTGAAAACAAAGTCTCGAAAATTTTGCAGGAAGTGAGAAACGAAATCTTAACAATACATTTTAGGAAAATGTTGACTGAAATAAACAAGACAAATAAATGTCTCAGTTTTTTTTCAATAACAAGATAAATGTCTTGTTTGTTTCAGTTTTTAGTTTGAGTATTTATATTGACATCAGGTTAAATGTCAAAGGTCAAAGTAACTCTTCGAGATAAAAACTATTTCAAATACTCCCACTCAAAGTAAGCTTTATTTACTTTGAGTTTTATATTTAAGAAAAAAAATTAAGTATAATTTACATTTTTTTTATTAGCTTCAATGGAGAGCTGGGAATCGAGTCCACAACCCGCTCCGCTTACAGTCAAACGCCTCTAGATAGAGAGCTCTCTCTCTTGTTACTACAAAATAAATATTTTTATTTATGGACAATCTTTCGACAGCTGTTAAATGCATTTAATTTTGGTCGATAGTTATGGATTTCATTTTGGTATTAAATATACAAGTAGTCCAAGGTCTGACTAAAATAAAATACAGTTTTTAATCTTGTTAACTATGCAGAGTCTCTAGAGTCTAAGAGAACAACGGAGTGATTTTTGATCGGATTACCTTTATCTGCCGTATATTTATTATATTTATATATACTACAGTTTTTTTATTGCATATTGCATAATTAGGCACAAAGTGTGGCTGTAAAATCTACTGGTTGTGGGTTCGATCCCCACTCAAGGAAATGAAAATTTATTTACATTTATATTTTTATTTCTTCGCAATGCCTCAAAGGAAAGTGGGGAACGGAGTGTCTTACCACTAGATTCCCTCTGCCTACCCTGCTGTGTGCGGGATACAGCGTGACGCTGATTTAATTTAATTTTAATTTTAAAAAATGAAATTATTCAGCCTAGTAAAAGAATAGTGAAATAAATTTGTAATACCGTTCTTTAAGCATAAAGACGAACAGAAAACGAAAACAATTCATATTGTAGAATGAACATAATTTTTTTTTTTATAACTAGATTTGAAATTTTTGGATTTATTTTAATAGCAACACTCATATTTTTTTGTAAATTACTTTACTTTCGAAAGAATTAAAAGTTAAAACAGTTGTTTACATATTTTTTATTAGTGTGCAGTGTCCCCATACACTTGCATATGACACGCGAAGTTAGTATTAAGCTAAAATAATCGATTTTTATTTCCGTATAATACATATAATATAAAGATTTTAATAAACAACAATATTTTACATGATTGGAGTAATTCCATTTTATATAAAGTGAATATTTAACAAATTTTGGAGCTAAGAATATGTAATTGCTAAGTATTTTTGTTACATCATTATAATTATAGTCGGCCAAAAGTGAAACTGGCTCCATTTTTTGTTTTTCCGTTATGTACATTTTTATACTATTCGAAAGTGTAATTTACTTTCATTTTATAATGTATATATTCTCATAGTTTCTAAAGACGTTTTTGTCTCTCCTGATAATTTGTTTAATACACTATTAGCAGATTAACACTCTAAACCAAGGGTTCCCAACCTTTTCTAAGTTTCCCACTACCACAATTTAAAGTAACTTTAAAAACAATACTAACAAGTAAAGCTTATTATACTGTTCAAGAATATTTAGATGATAAACATGTATGGAATTAATGTCTATTGAATGTAATGCAGGATAGCTGCCAGATAATGTAATAATACCATTGACTTTGAAAAGAGCAACTGTTGAGTTCCTTGCCGGCTCTTCTCAGCAGAACTGCCTTCCGAACCGGTGGTAGCTTTTTTTTTGTTTACATGTTCATTTGACGATTCAAAAGTGCTTATACGAGTTTATTTGAATATAGAATATTTTGAATTTGTCCAGTAAAAGTAAATGACACTCATTTATAACAAATGACAGTGCAAAGCGTAGGTAATTAATTGCATATATCTTACATACGATAAACGTTCAATAGGATGGTTGACAACTAGTTTTAGTACTAGACAACGAATTTAAAATCAACTTTGCGAATTGTCAAAATACCATACGTTGCGACATCATAACTTCCTTACGTGAACTGGCATATTTATTCTATAAGATCAATGAATTGATGTGTAATTATTTTAAAGTATTTTAATAAATTTGTACGTTGAAATAACCGAATGGAATAAGACCGGAGAATATTTTATGACTACATATGATACATGTAGCATGCTCTTCTCACTCACTGCGCGATGACCAACGCCTCACCATCCCCTAAAATTAAAATCGTTCGCGGACCATGCGTGCGAGTTTCTTGATTTTACTTAAAACCAGAAGACAAATTGGAAAAAAAATGTTTACCTATGAGGGGGCACGACTATACAATAATTTGCCGTCTATTTTAAGGAATGTAAGCTCTTTTGATGCATTTAAAACACAACTATCCGAATATATAATTAAAAACTACCCACTCTTAAAAAGAACAAATGCATCAAACGAGTAAGCGATAAAAAAAAATGTGTTACTGTATTTAACTAATGTACGATAGACAACTATTTTTAATTTTTAATTTGTTAACCAATGTTTCCATGTAAGTGGCCTATGTCTTTTAATGGAAAAATAAAATATCTTTAACCTCATTTAGACCTCTGCAGACCACTGGTGGTCCGCGGACCACTGGTTGGGAACCACTGCCCTAAACCGACGCACACAATTGAAATTCACTTAAAAAGTTGGTCAATATTATAATAAATATATTTATGTTTAAATATTGCTTTAATTGATCGGAAATAATATTTTTCATGAGTGTATTCCATTTTAATGGGCAAAGAATAAAGATTTATTTAATTACCATATCCATACAAAAAAAAAATAATAATTTAAATCTGCTTCAATATTTATGTATTCAATATATAATCTTGAGGATAAGACTTTACTTGTTTTTAGGTAGTCGAGTTCCGTAGTCATTACATTCATCCATCGAGTAAAAATTTACCTATTTTCTTCAGATAATTGTTATACTACTAGTATAATAGGAATCGTCTGAAAATGGTTATTAATATTTTAATTTGTATATATAATTTTACAAGTAGACGCAGCCAAATTTAGTACCATATAAAAGGTACTGGAATTTACTATTAAAATAATAAAGAAATACGGGTTAAGCGCGGTTAAGTATAAACATTTTTAATATAAGTATAAAAATTCATTTAATGAAATATCGCCTTAAGTTTAAAACGACATATCTTCACAATCCTAATGAACGTTAACTATTTTATTATATTTTTGTAAAGACGTTTACCTGACGGTATGGAATCCATAATGATTTAGTTCTAATATCAACTAAATAAATATCAAACGTGATTTAAAAATAATGAAAAATAATACTGTGCTGTACTGGTATTGTTGATCTATGTTAGTAATAGTATAAAAAGTGTCAAGTTTCTTACTAGCAACAGCAAAAAATAGATAGATAAAGAAATCTTGTAGGTAATTTAGGTTAATATTTTTTTAATAGAGTAACTTTATTTTTTTAATTTTAATTATATTATTTATTTTTGGCCATCAATCGTATAAATTTCACCTGTGTGCGTCTTCACGTCTGTATGTGTGTTATAACATCTGAACGCAATGAGTATCGATTTTATAGCTTTTTTCACAATGTGTCACATCAATGTTTTCTATTATTATCTCATGCTACTATTTTATATATATATATATATATATATATATATATATATATATATTTAATATGATTATATTATTATTGGAAAAAAGCGGTTAACACACTCTCTTACAGCCTTTCACAGGTTATCGATAACGAAGAATGTGTTAAATATTTATGTTTCAAGTTTTAAGTTTAATGTTATATTACCAGAATATAAACTCAAAGCCAACTTATATATTTAAATCTATTCTGAATATTTTGTTTGAGTTACCGTACCGGCTTTAAGAAAAACAGAACAAACTCTATGCAGTTACTTCTAGTTCAAATAAATAACCATCCCGACGTAAAACTAGCTGCAAAAGTTTTTGAACAACGACTTGAGCCCAACTTTATAATTGATTTAAGGACGTACGTACAAACAACAGTAAGCTTAATTGTAACCTATTGCCATTACAAATAAGAACTTTTACGTAATTTGAAAGTAGTGGTTTATTAATTAGATATTTTTTATTTTAAACTTAGTTAATATAAAATATAAACTAAATTTATTAATTTCATGTAAAACAATAGTCGTGTAAAATAAAATAAATGTTTTGGTAACAAAAAAAAGCAAGATTAAAAATGCTATAAATATTTTAATTAAATTCAAGATCGTTTACAGAGCTTTGCATCCATTCAGATCTCGATACTTTTGTCGGGGTATTTGAAACCACATCATATTATATTGAACTTGGCTTGAATCTTTTGTTTTGGCAAGATTAAGCATTCCTTATATAACAGTAGATAAAAAAGAAATTGAAGTATGAAAATCTCGATTAAAATATTTTTTCTATTCTATTCATAAAAATATTTTGATTCTAACTAAATATAAGTATAGGTATATTTTAGTCCACAAAAGCATGTTTATACATTGAATGAAAATAGAACAGATAGTGCTGTTAGAGAATTCCATTATTTGTAGGATAATAGGAAAAATGTTTTTAAAAAATCGTATGAAAGCATTAATGGCTCGATGAGTCTATGAATACACGAGTGCTTTATTCTATATATATATA
>DWLH01001654.1:0-12312 GCA_018249795.1 Heliconius telesiphe telesiphe | reverse complement strand
TGGTGATAAGATTAGAATTATACTTCGTTGACTATTAATTTTCTTTAACCTAAAACATTTTTATAGATTTCAATAAATAAATTTGTTTTAAGTTTAAAAAAATATTGAGTGATATTTAAATTTTTCGGGTTCCGTACCGATAAAGTAAAAAAACGGAACCCTTATAGGATCACTTTGTTGGCCGGCCGTCCGTCTGTCAAGACCCTTTATCTCAGGAACGCGTCTATGTATCAAGCTGAAATTTATATCAAATACTCAGGTCTACTGTTCCTTGGAGCTGTGTAAAAATTAAACTTCTAAGCCAACGCAATCTAAACATACATCCGCTTATGCTGCAAATTTTCGAAACTCACAAGGAAATTAAAACCTAGAGAATCTTAGTATGTAGCATCGTCCTATAGCACAGATAAAGGAAAAATTGCGAAAATTTATTGGTTTTTCATAGATAAAAAAACATCACAAACTAATAATTGTAATTCATTTCATACAAAATGAGTGCATACGCACGTAAAGGTAAGTTTGTCAACTTTTGTAAGTTACACTTTCCGTTGGCCGTTATATTTGTTATTATGCAAAAGCCAAATTTTACAAAATGTTTATTATTACAAATGTGTTTTTCTTTTTATTTTTTTATTTAACCTATTTACTGTTAAGTTTCATGTAAATCTGTTCAGTAGTTTTTGCGTAAAAGTTGAACAAATATCCATGATCATAAATTTAACATTTATAATATTAGTAGGATATGAATTGTTGAGACGTAGCCGGTAACGTTGCGTAACTCAACGCCGCGTTTTGTCCTGTTACCAGAGTGATGAAATGTAAATAAATCTTTCTTCCGAGTGAAAAGCCCACGACAGTCGCTTTTCCACAGTGGATAATTGTTTAAATTAAATTTTAACGTGTCTAATTTTAAAGCGGGGAAAAATAAAACAATACTTATATCATAATTTTATTTAATTTATATTTTAAAAGATCACAGATATGTTGAGAATACATAATATATACGTATTATTGAAAAGTACCATAATTTTTTTTTTTTTGAGGGAACCTGGGGACTTAGTGTTAAGACACTCCGTTCCCATTAAGACACTTTCGTGCTCCACTGTTCGCCGAATTCTTGTGGGAATCAAACCCACAACCGTCATGTTTACAGTCGCACGCATGTGCATATGCACCACACATGCACATTAAATAAATTCATTGAGACCAGTCGTGGCGCATGGGCACAAGCTGTAAACGCGACTGGTTGTGGGTTCGATCCCCACTCGAGGAAATGAAATATTGATTCCTCCCTCATTCCCTGCAAATATTGAAAGGCACACCGCGGGGTAGAGTTCCTCCACTCAACACGCAATACCTCCAAAATTCGGCGGTAAGTGGGGAACGGAGTGTCAAAACACTATGTTCCCTCTGCCTACTCTACTGTGTGCGTGATACAGCGTGAAGCTGATAAAAAAAATGCAATTGTTAAAACGTACTATTAAATACATAGGAAATTTTAACAATTGCTTAGGTTAATTTATATTTTAAAATATACATTAGTAATAAAATAACTAAACATCAGTCAAAAAATAAACAAATTAAGATTACGAATAACTATAGATATATAAGTATAGGGATCTCAAGACTCCGTCATAGGTGCCGGAAAAACTGTTACCAAAGTTGGGAAAATAATTTACAGTTTCCAATCGTTCCCGCGAAACGGAATCGAATGCGTACCTACTACTCTCAATTTTAATTAGTCCTCGCATTCAGTCCACATTTTTTCATGATGCATCATTCTAATTTCTACACCCAACCCAATAATTTACAAAATATTGAATATTATGATTATTTTATACATATTAGTTAAACTAGCCTCCTCCAATATTTACAATTTATAATAATTAAAGTACGATCGATGAATCGTGGCCGTAGTAGAGCTTTTTTCGGAAGTTTAGCATATAGCTCACTCGGGCAGAAAATAATCAAAACTAAGACGAAATTTTAGGGCAGTCGTGGCGCAGGGGCACAAAGTGTGACTGTAAATGAGACTGGTTGTGGGTTCCCCACTCTAGGAAGATATAAATTTGTTATATAAATTTATATTTTCATTTCTTCGCTCTGGTGTCGAGGCAAAGCGCGGCGTTGAGTTCCGTCACTCAATACGCAATGCCTCCAGAATTCTGTGAAAAGTGGGGAACGCAGTGTCTTAACACTAGATATCCCTCTGCCTATGCTACTGTGTGCGGCATACAGCGTGAAGTTGATTTATTTTTTAAGACAAAATTTAAAATCAAATATACACAGCCATCTACACCTAATTTCAAGACGGCCACAACTCATCGAACGTACTGTAAAACACTTAAATTTATATCTTAAGATACTAAAGGACCAAACGACAGATGGACAGGAGGAACAGCCGGTGTTGGTCCCAGGTTCTCTGTTCCACAATTATGATTCATTAACATTGATACAACGATAGATAGAAATATTGCCATTGTCGCCCAAAATATTAAAATTAGGCAAACTCTTGCAGTTCTCCAGGGCAGTTCTCGACGAGCGTTGATGACTTCATAGTGTCTGAGAGGCCTGGAATGGAAAATAAATGTATTTAGTTTATAATATTAGGTATTAACACAGATTGACACACAGCACAAGCGTGTGAGTGTAAACACGACAGGTTCTATTCCCATTCAAGATAACGAAGTAAAGCACGGTGTTGGGTTCCCTCCACTCCATGTGTCCCGAATTCAGCGGAAATTTGGGAACGGAAGTGTCCTAATGGGAGTGAATGTCTTAACATTAGATTCCTAAGTTCCATCTGTTTACCCGGCCATGTGCAGGATACAATGTGAAGATAAAAAAAAACTACAAATGATGTCATGGTGCAGTGGTAGGCACAGCATCTAACAGTAAAATCGACTGTCAATGGAAATTGAGGAACGGAGACTCTTAACTCTAGGTTCCCTCTACCTATCCTGCTACATGTGGGATACAGTACCAAACTAAAAAAAATATCTAAATCAGTCAGAAACATAACTGCGCAAGCGCATCGTTTTTACCTATTATTATATTTTTGCAACTGAATAAATTATAGTAAATAATAAACATAAAAAGTAGTTCGCCTTTAAAACTCTCAAAATATAATAATAGCTGGAATAAACAAAGATTTTTTGTTAATTTTAATATGTCATTGGATAATAGGTTTTCTTTTTTTTTGTTTTTTGTTTTTCAATATTCAAGCCAAAGTCGAAATTCAAATGAGCACACTTTGAAGATTTTTCTGGAATCTTGCCTAATAATAAATAAAGAATGGATGAATCTGCATCCAACATACCTCTAATATAAGTTTTTAATATTATTTTGAATTTCTTTTTTTTTCTCTTTTTTTTAGCTTCACGTTGTATCCCGCATACAGCAGGGCACGCAGAAGAAACCTAACAGATTTCTGAAGGCATTGCGTGTTGAGTGGCGGAATTCAACTCTGCGCTGTGCTTCGACCCCAGAACGAAGAAATGAAAATATTAAATATTTAATTTGAATTCCTTGTTTTATGGATTTATATGTAAGTAATTTGAATTTGTTTCTGTTTCGAAATGCGTAAAAAAATTATAATTATATTCAGTCATTATACGGATGTACATATGTAAGTTTTCTTTCTTTCTTTATCATTTTTAAACATTTTTAAAGTGTTATTCCACACTTAGGAAAGAAAAATACTTATTTTAGAAAACGTATAAAAATTTGAACGTAGCGGGACTCGAACCCGTGCCTCCTGGAAACCGACCAGGCGCACTGACCACTAAGCCATACGTTCTCATCGAGCTACGTCGAAATTTTTATACGCTTGTTACAACTTATTTATGTTGTTAGCATCTCTGTAGGGAGATTTTTACAAATTTCCGCTACCCAAAGATAATTACTAAGAATTATCGTCTGGCAAGAGAGAATGCTATTTATTAAATATTTTTAAACATTTTTAAAGTGTTATTCCACACTTAGGAAAGAAAAATACTTATTTTAGAAAACGTATGGCTTATTGGTCAGAGCGCCTGGTCGGTTTCCAGGAGGCGCGGGTTCAAATTTTTATACGTTTTCTAAAATAAGTATTTTTCTTTATCATTTTTTTTTTGTTTTTTGACTTTAACTTCATGCTGAATTCCGCATATATCAGAATAGGCAGAGGAAACCTTAAAGGAAATTATGGAAAGGAATATTCTGTCACTGTTCTCCAATTTCTCCACCCAAGTTTCGAGATATTTAAGTTTTGAGTGGAGATTGAGTTGTTTTACTGGATTGGAGAATACTCTGTTCTACGCTTTTTGCTAAAAAACACTTCGAAAATAAAGTTCTAGGCTCGGCGGAAAGTAGGAAACGGTAGTGTCTTAATATGACCGGTGTGTCTTGAACACAACTTTCCCAGTTTCCCTCTGCCTACCCTGCTATGTGCGGGATACAGTGTGAAGCTAAAAACAGTTAAAAAAAACTGTCCTAAATTCCCAATATAAATACAAAGTATGAAAGCTGGTCAATTAATTGAAATCCTGACTCAATCCAGTCGTATTTTCCAAGGCAAGGTACTAGAAAATTGTTATTCAAATAAAAGCCACAGATATTTAATCAAAAAAGGCCTACAGAAAATGGGGAACCGACTGTCTTAACTAGTGTTAATCCTGCTCTCTGAGTTCTCTCTGTCAATCCTGCTGTGTGCGGGATACATCGTGAAGCTAATTACGGTAAAAATGAAGTATTATAATGTTATAATAAAATAATTAATAATAAACAGTCATTGTTTACCATTAAAAGTATTCGATAATAATCTTTATTGACATGTTTTCCGTTTTATTGATTTATTAATAATACATACTAACATATAGTATAATATAATATATAACTAATTAAGATAAGTTACTTTGTGAATAATAGGACGGAAATAATTAACGTTAAATATAGAAGAGATTGTCGTGGTGCAGGGGTACGTGGGTGTGTCTATAGCGCAACGGTTGTGGGTTCGATCCCCACTCGAGGGAATGAATTATAATTTGGCACCAAATCAAAAGCCCGGCGTTGAGTTCCGCCATTTTACAGGCAATGCCTGGAACAATTCGGCGGAAAGTGGAGAACGGAGTGTCTTAACACTAGGTTTCCCCCTCTGCCTACCTTGGAGGATAAAACGTGGAGCTAATTTATTTTATTTTTTATAGAATGAAAACATGTTTACAGCTAGACGCTAGTTATATAAAGGGTCTTTAAAAGCTTGTTTTCTTTAAAGAAGTCAAATCATATTATAAGATAAGGGAGTTATATGACAAAAATATACCTAACCATGTGAAAAAATTTGCTTTGAAACTAAAAAACTGGACAAGCGCGAGTCGGATTCTGTACAAAAATTGGATGTCTCGAACATTTTCTGAAATTCAGGCTTAGCTTAGCCAGAGCTTTTTCATCTGATACCTATATTTATAATCTATATCTATAATCTGATAAATCAATTGAAATATTTACTTAAATTTATATTTCCATTTCTTCTCTCTGGTGTCGAGGTAAAGTGCGGCGTTGAGTTCTGCCACTCAACACACAATGCCTCCAGAATTCGGCAGAAAGTGGGGAACGGAGTGTCGTAACACACTTGTCCTACCCTGCTGTGTGCGGGATACAGCGTGAAGCTGATAAATCTATAATCTGATAATCTCTCCTATCTGATAATCTGATTGCTATATTTTTTTAGAATTTCATCAAAAATGTATAGTTTTAATTTTTTTTTTCTGAACTAATACTATCTGTAGATGCTAACTGCCAAATTTGTAATTCTAGGTTAACCGGAAGTACATTATTAATTTTGACTCCCTTTATATTGTACGTTTTTTCCTATTTAAGGCTGTCATTTCCTAGGATTTAACTATAAATGTATAGTTTTCAGAATTTTTCCCGAACTAGTACTTACTACCTATAGACACTAGCTTCTATGCCAAGCGAAAGTACCCTATGAACTTTGATTCCCTTTATAGTGTCAAATATAGACCATACCTTTTTTTTATATAAAATAAAAATAAAATCAGCTTCACGCTAAAAAAAAATTATAACTTTTTAAAGTAAATGTAGATGTACGTTTTTTTTCAGGAAATCATGGGGTCGTAGATCTAGGTATATGATTTGAATTTCAACTCGATATCTCCAAGCGTTTCTGAGATAAAAGCTCTTGACAGACAGGCAAACAGACAGACGGACGGACATCGAAGTGATATTATAAGGGTTTCTTTTTTCCTTAAACGATACGAATCCTTAAAAAATCAGCACGCTGCACGCTGTACTCCAGCACCAGCAGGGTAGCAGAGGCACCTTTCCTACCAAAAAATTAAGCAAAAATAAAGCAAAATTGCTTTGCTACCCAACAATTTTATAAAAAATAATTTGACAAAACAGTATATTACTCAATTAACTTATATTTTTTTTAGCTTCACGCCCGCTTACGAACGTATTACGGTTGGCAGAGGGAAACTAAGCCTAGTGTTAAGACACTCCGTTTTCATTAATACACAAAAAAGCGGGGTAGCCACAGGGAAAAGGGCCCCAAACTCAATAGTCTCCCCGTACCCATTAGCCGTGTTCTCTCCGGGGAGATTCTCATGCTTTTTACGTGACTTTCTTCTAGTATTATCGATACTGTGTTCTCGAAGGTCAACTGAGGTCTTCCACTGATTTTAATTGTAAATAGCTCACACGTTTATATAATATTCTACTTGGGTTGAGTTCTAAAGGCAAAGATAAAGATATTTAATAGTACGAATAATAATAATTTAAAATTATATCATGGTGATGCCGCCTTGACGCAGGGGCAGAAGCGTGACTGTAAACGTGATAGTTCTGAGTTCGATTTCCATTTGGGGGGAATGAAATATTTAAAATTTTCATTCCTTCGCTCTGGCAACGAGGCAAAGCGCAGCTTACACTTAACACTAGGTTCCCAGGTTCCTTCTGCCTACCCTGCCGTGCTGTGCGGGACACAGTGTGTAGGAAAAAAGATAAAAATAAGATACTAAAGAAAGTTGAAGTTTGTTAAATGATGCATACGCCAAAAGTACCTAAATAATAAAAATCCAACTTAAAAATCCTAAGCATAAATAAAACTCTCCTATTACTATGTGAATCACAGAAAATATACAGACGGCACTAATAACAGGAAATTTTTCTTTTATATATATTCATATAATTAAGTTGAGGCCGTCGTGGCGCTGGGTCACTAGGGTGTGACGGTATCGCGATGGTTGTGGGTTCGATCCTTCCTCGATGGAATGAATGATTGTTTATTAATATATTAATTTCTTCGTTTTGACACCTAGGCATAAAACTCGGCGTTGAGTTCCGCTATTTAAAACGCAATGCCTCGAAAAATTCGTCGGGAAATGGGGAACACAGTGTCTTAACACTAGATTCCCTCTGCCTACCTTGCTGCTGCTGCGGGATAAAGCGTGAAGCTGATTTCATTTTAATATAAATAAATTGTAACTGATCAATGTCTATATTATTAGGCTAATTTATCAATTAAATAGAGTTCTATTTAAGTCAATCGATGTTTTTTTTTTAATTTTTGTCCGTTTGTCTGTACGCATACTCTAATGGTGGAAACGACTCAATTGACTTAATGCAGTTTTAACTATTGTATTTTGGCCAATTTCTCTTAACATTAGCTTAATTAGTATTTTGGTTATTTTATTTCTATCGGTTCACAAATAAAAAAAAAAAATCAATCAGCATTATAGTATTTTCTTCGACAAAATTCCTACAAAATAACTGTTTCATTGAATTGCCTGAAATTTTAGTTTTAATGTTGATGGATATTGTCTTTAAAATGATAATATTCTTAAAACATAAGTAATTCAGATAAATAATAAACAAATAATTTGATAGTTCAAGCGGGCGAAGCCGCGAAAGAGTGGTGGGTATTAAATAAAATTAATAGAACGAACATTAAATAAAATTAATAAATTTCGGCCGGTCGGCACAAAGTGTAACTGTAATATCGACTGGTTGTGGTCGATCGATCGAGGTTCGATCCCCACTCGAGGAAGTGAAATATTTATTTACATTTATATTTTCATTTCTTCCCTCTGGTGTCGAGGCAAATCGCGGCATTGAATTCCGCCACTTAGCACGCAATGCCTCCAACGCACGCAATTCGGCGGAAAGTGGGGATCGGAGTGTCTTAACACTAAGTTCCCTCTGCCTACCCTGATATGTGTGGGATACAGCGTGAAGCAGAAAAAACATTGAACGAAGGATAAGGAGAAAATATCTAACTTTTTAAAAATTTATTATTTATTTTTTATTTTCTTTTTTATTCCAATTTTAAAAATTTATATATCAAACGAAAAAAAATACCTTAATCTATTGTAGGCGAGCTCTGAAGCAGTGGGTGCCAGCAGGTATTGTCTTTCCGAATCCATGTATAATTTTAAATATTTTTATTATTATTATTATTATAAAAAAATATTCTTATTATTAATGTTATATAATAATATATATTTTAAATATAATTTTACATTTATTATTAGCACTATTGAACACCACTATCTGTCGCCAACTAAAGTGAACTGGACCTCTCTAATCGTTTTCGATAAGGAAAAGGAAGTTTTATTAAAATATGTTAGAATATGGATACATACATGTATATATCCGCGGCATTTATTAGGTACTTTTTTTATATATATAATTGAGGGTTGCCAGTTTGATTCTCAATATGCGTTTTTTTTCATTTCACCAAGGTATAGCAGGATAGTCTAACGTCCAATATTAATAATGAAACAAAAAAAATCTCAACAAATAGATTGCTATATCAAACTATGATAGCAATTTATGGATTAGGATTGATTATTAACATCGGGCGTTAGAAAACCTAGTGTCGAAACACTCCGATCTCCGTTTTCCGTATAAATTCCATACGTTTCATTCCGTATAAATTCCATTTCAGTGATGGAAGCTACAAGAGGAGATCACACCCAAAATTATCTTGTCCACATGTTGTTTCATTTCCGGGAAAGTATATATTTAAATTTTTACTTTCTTTTCGGAACA
The DNA here is from genome assembly GCA_018249795.1 of Heliconius telesiphe telesiphe. Classification (NCBI taxonomy): domain Eukaryota; kingdom Metazoa; phylum Arthropoda; class Insecta; order Lepidoptera; family Nymphalidae; genus Heliconius; species Heliconius telesiphe. The sequence continues at coordinate 3,258 of DWLH01001654.1, read as the reverse complement.
ACGTATTTATATATTTAAAAAAAAACAATTTCTGGTGTTTTTAAGGACATTGGTGTCGAGGCAAAGCGCGGCGTTGAGTTCCGCCACTCAACACGCAATCCCTTTAGAATTCGGCGGAAAATGGAGAGCGAAGTGTCTTAACAATAGGCTTCCCCTAGGAATAAATGAAAATGAATGAATGAAAAAGACAACCGCTGTACTTTGAATTTCGAAAGCGGAATGTGGAGAGTCTTAATTAGAGAGTTAGGCAGGTTAAGTTAGGCAGAGAAGCTATAAGAAGATTGAGAACGGTGTGCAATATTTTTTTTCAACCATAATTGAAGATATTACGGGATCGTAAAAAAAAACTTTAGTCAAGTTAATCTGATAAATGCGTATAAATTATAGTAGAGTAGTTAAGAATTAACGAAATAAGTCCAACTGAAGACATTTTTTTTAGCTTCACGCTGTTAACCGCACACAGAAGGGTAGGCAGAGAGAACCTAGTATTATCTCCGTTCCCTATTTTCTGCCAAATTCGGGAGGCACTACGTCTTGGCTGGCTGAACTCAACGCCGCTCTTTACCTCGACACTAGACCGAAGAAATTGAAATATTAAATATTTTCATTTTCTCCAATGGGAATCGAACCCACAACTGCGTGGCGCTGAAACATAAGTGTGTCACGGTCACTCACTTGTGTTTCTGCGCCACGACTGGCGAAAGTTTTTTTTTTTTCAATCTGACATTTAAATTCCATTTACACATATACATATAAAGACTTCTAATTAAAGTGTTATTAAATATTATCAAGAAAATTATGTTCAATGATAAAAATATTTAAAAATACTTTTCGTATTATTAAGTATATACAAGTGGAATATTGTATAATTTTATTATATAGATATATACAGATATTGCTTGGTAACGAAGCTGACTCTAAATGGAATAGATAAAGATGAATAATAAATAAAATAAATTTGGTGCTGTATACCGAACACAGTACCACGACGGACGGACGAAACACAACGCCACCCTTTTCCCGTTACTAGACCGACAATCAAAAAAATTTAATCCCCTGAGTGGAAATCGAACCCACAACCGTCGTGCTTACAAACGACTTGTATCCCTGCGTCATGGTGACCTCACGGTAATTATTTATCGCTAACAAAAATCTTTGAGTAAATCTATAACAGACCACTATTCGCGAGCAGAAAGTTAATTATATTTTATATAATTTTATTTAAACAATATAATATATCGCAAGCGAAGGGATGAACTGCAACAAATCTATAGAAACAGGAAAAGAATTAAATCCATAAATATTGTTTTTTTAGCTTCACTAGCAGGGTACGTAAAGGGAACCTGGGCACCTAGTTTTGTTCCCCTTAATGCCAAATGCCTGAAACATTGTGCGTTGTGGCGGAAATTATGGTCATTGAGGCCTTGCTTTGCCTCGTTACCAGAGCGAGGAAAACGAAATTATTAAATATTTCACTACACCGAGTGGGAATCAAACCCATAAACCTGTCGCATTTAATACTACACGCATGTGCCTCTGCACCATGAGTAGCCTCATATTTATATATTAATCATCAATTTTACATACACGAGGCCAATCGTGGCGCAGGGGCACAAAGTGTGACTATAAATACGTCTGGTTGTGGGTTCGATCCCCACTCGAGGAAATGAAAATATTTATTTACATTTATATTTTCATTTCTTCGCTGTAGTGGCGTTGAGTTCCGCCACTCAACACGCAATGCCTCCAGTCCTCTCGGCGGAAAGTGGGGAACGGAGTGTCTCAACATGAGCTTCCCTTTGCCTACCCTGCTATGTGCGGGATACAGCGTGAAGCTGATTTAATTAGATTTTTTTAATTTTACTTTATATTTAGTTTATAAATACTTCAACTTCCAGCAACATATGTTATATTATATAACAGTTTACAGAACTAATCTATCGAGTGGAATACACTTCAACTAAGTACAGGATTATGTGGCTTACTCAACCAACTGACGGTTATTCGTATTAGTTAAAACTTAGTGGTAACGTCGTTTGTAGACACGTGTAAAATATTACCTAAAATATTTGATATATTTATATCTGTACTAATTTTATAAAGTTAAAAGAATGTTTGGTTGAACGCTCTATTCTCAGGAACTAAGTGCTAATTCGAATTCGAAAAATGTATTGAGAGGTCGTCGTGTCGCAGGGCCACAAATGTCCGACTGTGGGTTCGATTCCCACTTGGGGGATGATTTTTTGTACTTTAATTCGTTCTGGTGAGGCAATTCGCCGCCTTGAGTTCCGCCACTCAACGTGCAATGCTTCCAGAATTCGGCGGAAAATGAGAAAGAGAAGAGTTAAAAGGAATAGAGTGTCTTAACACTTAAGACTCTCAGGTTCCGTCTACCCAACCTGATATGTACGCGATACCAATTGAAGCTAAAAATTATATTACGATATTTAATTTATGATTTCGTTATCCTATCTTTTTTCTTCTAATCTTTTCTAAAAAAATTGAACCAATATTACATACTATAATAATATTTCAATCGATTTTAGTTTTGGTTGTAGGCTTATGTCGTGGTCGTTACGTTCAGGCAGATGGAACATATAGTTAAAACACTCCGTTTCCTACATTCAACCGAATTTTCATGATATTATTTGATGAGCAGCGAAACTCAAGGAACGCTTCGTCTACTGTTTCTTTCAAATGTGTCACTGTTCTACCACCAGAGGCCTCTTTTTTTTTATGGAAAAGGACATGGCAAACGAGCGTTCGGGTCACCTGATGGTAAGTGACTACCGCCGCCCACGACCCCGTGCAACACCAGAGGAGCTGCAGGTGCGTTGCCGGCCTTTAAGGTGGGTTGGGCGCCGGAGCCCGGCATAACCTGATGCGAAACGCAGTGGCATAGAGCCACTACTTAACGCCGGTTTTAAATGTCGGGGATGGTAATGATCCGGTCGAGTCAGCCCATGCGTGTTGCCATTGCTGGTGACGTGACTCTACCACATGTACTTTAGTCGCCTCTTACAACACCACCATTACCAGGATAATCCTATTCTAGGCCGGGATCACACGGCATATATCTCTATCATATCTTAAAATTTACCATTTTACGGCGGCGCCATGGAACAATATATGAATATTAGCGCAATGTACGTATATTTAAACTTAACGGAGGAATATTTTCATTTACCCGCTCTCTCTCATATGATTGGTTGTGTGTTTGTGCTCTGTTATGGTTAAATTATGTTAAAAGAACGGCGT
>DWLH01001653.1:0-12316 GCA_018249795.1 Heliconius telesiphe telesiphe | reverse complement strand
TCTTTATTACCGCTCACTTTTTCTTCATTAATCTTTTTTGCTATTCCTTCATCATCAATCCATTTGCATGTTCTATTATATTCTCACCGTGAAAAGTATGATTGACTTATTCCTAGCGGATCAGTATTTTTAAGGTTAAGTTGTGGACACACAAATGCTTAGGATGCTATCTTGGGAACAGACCAATATGTAATCGTTGCTATAATAAGGAGTCTGTTTCATTTTGAGGTATGAGACGTCCAAACTTGGAGTCAAATTATCGCATAAGAACCTGGAAGTTTTAAGATCCATCGATCAAAGAGGAATAAGTACTTCCAAAATATTAGACATCTTTGAAACAGAAAACGGAAATTATATAAGAAAAGCAGCGACAAAAATATGTGGTAAATGATAATAAGGTTTTAGTAAAAAGCACGATAAATGTGATGATAAAGTGAATGTCTTTCACTTTCTGTAGAGGAAAAAAAGCTCGTTAGGATCATAAGGCCTCAGATAAATCTGTTTAAAAAAGAAAAAGGATATGCTACAAAGGCACCAAACGAAAGTACTGATAAAGATGAAGCGTGAAAGTTCTGAGAAAGAAAGAAATAAAATGTTACCGAGCAATTTTAGTAATTTCTAAGGTTGTTTATTAATTTGCCACACATTTTTCAGCAGTGAGCAGGTCGCAGGAGGTCCTAAACTAAGAATTTTTGTTTAGATGTTTGACAGGAGTATAAGATATTTTGGGAGACTACCTCAGAGGTACAATACTTTATTCGCTTCCCTTGTAGTAAAGTCTGTTAATAGAGATCACTCAGCCTGTGTGCGAGAAGGAAAAGGCACGTCTCACGTATTGAATATGGTTGCGCCATGTCTACTTGGCAGCATGCAGTGACACAAAGTGACATGCGAGGGAAAAATTCTTTCCCAAGGAAAGAAGGACCAGAGCCTATTCTTGCAAATGAAGAAAAGACGCACAGGCGTATTGCTGCCGGTAACAGAATTAGATATGTAACATTAAATCCCTCGTTACTAGTTATGTAAAATATCCTAAATTGTATGGGTTGCCGAAAATACACAATAAGACTAAACTGACTGTATCTTCAATAGTTAGCCAAATCGGTACGCCGAGGTATAAACTGGCTCAACATGCCATGGACTCTTACCTTGTTGTTTGTGGGCTGAAAGATCTTAAGTTGGCTAACAAAGAAACCATACTCACATACTTCAATAGTGAATCTTACCCACGTTTTTCTACCATTGGCAAATCTTTATTTCAAAGAGCCCACCAACTCTGCGACGCTGTACACCTAGGGGACGAGCTTTGATAGGTGAAGAATGCCTTTCATCGGAGCAAGATGCCTACTTCCCTCCAGCGCTATCAGAAGACCCTCAGTAGAAAGACAACCGGGACTTCTATCATATGTAAAACAAGTGTGTAGACCTATAAAAATTGTTGAGATAGATAATAACTGAAATTTAACATACATTGTTCAAAAAAGGGGAAACATCGGTATGGGGGAATCTCCGATGTCAGAATGGACATGCATCGAAGTCACCTGCGTCTGGGTAAAGAGCTTATAAACCTAACCATAATATTGGGTCCTCTAAATCACTAGCCCTCGCTCTGGAGAAAAGATATATACAGGAGGAAGGTCACGAAAAAATAAAAGAAACCCCCGCATGTCATTTATAAAGAGATAAACGAGTGGTAACAATGGATAAAGTAAAACATACAGAGAGTAGGGCTTTTGGCGCTCCGTTCTCTCTGACTACCTCGCTAGGGATAAAGTGAGATATAAAAAATAAAGAGTAATGAAAAAAAAAAAAAAAAAATAACTAAAGAATATTAACAGAAATCGTTAAATTTTAGATATATTTTATTAACTCTAAATCTAAAAATTAAGTAGAAGTAGCTTATTTTTGTACTATTTTATATGCGAAAAACAGTAATATTATTTATAACGTTTCCATTACACTGAAACTGAATGCCATGGAAGTGATATAGCAAGAAGATTTAAGAATAATTCAAAAACAAAATTTAGTTACTACGTAAATTTTTAGTCATAGCTGGTTTAAACATTAAAAATTCATCACAAGACCCCATCCATGAGTTAACCTATTAGAAATATGTCTATGATTCAGGACTACAGCCTGAAATCGTCTACTTTAAAAATTTATAATCATTGTTTTCACTTACTTCTGATTACTTCTCAATGACGTCGCAATCAATGATGTTTTTACATAAAACACGTTGGAATTTTATCAAAAACTCATTCAAAGTACATGAAATGTGCCGGTTACTGATTTTGTTCAAAATGTCAATATAAGTATATATTAACGATTGCCGAAACATTTTTATTCTAAAAGTAGTAAATAAAGATATCAATGACGATTGATGTGCTAAAATTAGGAGAATCCAATTCAAGACTAATTTCTAAATTGTTAAAGCATCCGTAGCGGCAGTTGCACCGTCGGAAATTAAAGCTTTGCATGCTAACATTATTATAACCCAAAATAAACAGTACGTTAGATAAAGTCTTTTCGTGGCAATATTTAAAACAAAAGTAAGAGCGATCAATGACCTTAATTTAAAAACATTTTTTGCGATCGATGTTTGTGTAGCTACACCTAAATTATAAGCCCGTTTTTTTATTTAAAACTTTAAATATGTACTTATTTCATTGAAAGTAGTAACAAAAAATTATATGGTTTAACTATGAATATTTTAGAAAAGAAATTAGCTAAGAATACACCAAATCTCCACGTAAAATAAATAAATAATAATACACTTATCATTAAGAATGCGACACACTTTTTCCCAGACTGTTTACCATCTTTACTCGACCTTTCCTTAGTGTCGTCACTTGATTACGTTTGTGCTCATGGACAAATATCCGCTGAATATCTCTCGATCTAACTCTAACGGTACTTAGTCATATTATTAATTTTTCTCTTTCCTCTGGTTCTTTTCCTAGCATTTGGCGCATCGCTCATGTTTTACCTATTCCTAAAATTACGAATTCTTCCTCCTTTTCTCACTATCGACCTATTTCAATTCTCCCCTTTCTCTCAAAAGTAATTGAACGTGTGGTTTACTGTGAACTTTCATTACATCTCTCTAAGCACCAGTTTCTCAGTCCTTTTCAATCCGGATTTCGCCTGGGACACAGCACGACTACTGCACTTATTAAGATTTGCGACGACATTAGATATGGTATCGATAATCAGCAATTAAGTATTATCGCTCTATTAGATTTCTCTAATGCATTTAACACTGTAGACCACGATATACTTATTGCTATTTTGAGATCTTTAAATCTTTCTCCTATTGCTATCGAGTGGTTTCGCTCGTATATATGTGGCCGCGTGCAGTGTATTCGAGCAAATAATATATTTTCTTCCTTTTCCGATCTTCGAGCTGGTGTTCCTCAAGGCGGCATTTGCTGTCCTCTTCTCTTCTCCATTTTCATTAACTCTATTACTCTACCTTTTCATATTTATGCTGACGACCTACAATTTTATGTTACGGCACCCATCGATAGTCTCCATAGTGCTATTGCTACCCTTATCTCCAATCTCCTTAGCGTTAGCTCATGGAGCAAATCTTTTGGTTTGTCAATAAATGCTGCTAAATCACAAGTAGCTCTCTTTGGTAGTCGTCAGCTGCTATCCAAAATCCATTTTCCCTCCCTTTCTCCTGTGGTGTTTGGGGGAACCATGCTAGAGTTCCATAATTCTATTAAAAACCTAGGTCTTACTATGGACAGTTCCCCTTCTTGGGTACCCCATATATGTGAGGTAAGTAAAAAATTTGTCGCTGTGATCTGTCGTCTGAGACGTTGGAAAAATCTTCTTCCCACTAAAACTAAAATATCCCTTGCCCAAACTTTTCTTCTCCCGCTACTTGATTACGCCGACGCATGCTACTGTGACCTACCACAAACTCTCCTCAACAAGTTGGATCGCCTACAAAATATGGCCATTCGGTTCATATTTGGGCTTAAAAAATACGACCACATTATATAGGCTCCAACTTAAATGGCCTATCAGGCAGCGACGTAAACTTCATATCCTCACGCTCCTTTACACTGTCCTCTTCCATCCTTACACTCCAAACTATCTTAAAACTAAGTTCACTTTCCTTGGATCCAACCACTCTCTTAATCTCAGATCACAGGACGACAATAAATTAGAATTGCGACTCAGCCGCACACAAGCCTATGGTGATTCTTTTTCTGTTAAAGCTGCGGTCCTTTGGAATACACTCCCGCGCGAGCTGCGCCAATCCAAATCAGTTCACATTTTTAAGCGTCAAGTTAGAAGCTATTTCTTATCGCTATAAAGTATGTATGTATACAATTGTATATTTATTTATGTAAGTTTATTGAATTATATATTTATTTATCAATAGATGTTTGTATTTTATATTATTTTATTTTAAATAGGTATCTATGTAAATTAGTTTGTAATATATAGAATGTATTTTTTTTATGTAGGTATATCATATTAGAATAACACATCATATAATTTGTACACCAGCCAATATCCATACATTCTTTGACCTTTTTAATGGTAAGGGTTGCCTGGAAGAGATCACTTGTGGTGATAAGGCCTTTACACCATATTTTTTACTTGTATATTTTTATTATTAAGTTGGTGTAATAAAGTATTAAATAAATAAATAAAATATTCAAGTTTTTAAAGGTTTTTTCTTAAAATATATTTTTGTATACACTCAATCCTTAAACTTGTCTAGAGTACTTGTTTATTATTTAGTGAAGTATTTAATATGATTTTGATTTTGTTCTTAAAATAATTTACTTTCAATGAGTAAGCACAATAAAATTTAAATTAGTGCGTTTCGAAGAACTGCCAATTTAGTTAATGCAACATCGATTTTAAAACATCGATATTTCAATTGTCTAACATCGATGTTCATCGAAAAACGATGATTGTCGGGCATCCCTAAATTATTACTGATATTTATTATTTATATTCTGGATTATTTATAGTTTCCAGCCCGGTGACGCTGTCAAGACCATTCCAGGCACAGAGTACATTCTATATACATTAAGTCAATTCGAAAAAAAAAAAAAGGATTATTTATAGTAAATCTAAATTGCATTTTGTATTTATAAAAATGCGTAGGAAGAAGACAGACCTATCTCAAATGAGCAAAGCAGCGAAACGAAAAAGGATGATGAGGTCTCAAGAGTCTATCGAAGACAGAGAGAAACGACTTCGTGCTAATCGAGAGCGCTACGCTCGCTCTCGCTCTTTGGAGACTTTAATGGACAGGCAAGCTAGACTGCATGCTAGCCGTGAGCGGATTGCATCAATTCGCGCCTCTGAAAACCCAACCCAAAGAGAAAAGCGACTAACTGCTGACCGAGAGTGGCATAGGAGGTCGCGCGCTTCAGACACGTTTACCAAAACGCAATCTCGGCAGAGTGCTGACCGAGAATGTCATGCATTGTCTTGCGCTTCGGAAACGTTTACCGAAATGCAATCTATAAAGATAACAAACTGCTTTCCATTCCCTAAGCATGATGACATAAAGGATGAAGGGGAGAAAGTTAATGTTGATAATTTCCATGTTGGACGGTGAGTTAATTGTTTTTGTATAATAAATCTTTGTGTCTATGAGTAGAATTAATTCAAACTGTTAACCAGCAGGGCTAATGAAACTAATGTTGATTCCATTTTGACAAATACTTTTTAAATTAAGTTTACAATATGATTGATTATAGCAATCATTAGTTATTTTTATATACTTTGCTTTATTATACGTTTTCAACCTTTTATTTTAGATAAAATATATCCATTATTAGAAATCAAAAACTACTAATATTTGTTTATTAATTAAAAAATACCCAAACACAAAACCTAAGAATTTTAGTCTCAAACTTTTTTCAATACTAGTAAATATAAACTTTTTATCATTTAAAAAAAATCAGCTTCACAGTGTATGTACCATACAGCAGGGTTCCCGTGCTGGCCTCTTTCTCTGGCTTTTATCATTTAGTTCATGATGACATATGATTGTAGGGCATGCCTAAATTATTATTGATATTTATTATTTATATTCTGGATTATTTATAGTAAATCTAAATTGCATTTTGTATTTATAAAAATGTGTAGGAAGAAGACAGACCTATCTCAAATGAGCAGAGCAGCGAAACAATCAAGGATGAGGAGATCCCAAGAGTCTATCGAAGACAGACAGAAACAACTTCGTGCTAATCGGGAGTACAGCGCTCACTCTCGCTCTTTCGAGACTTTAACTAAGAGGCAAGCTAGACTGCGTGCTTGCCGTGAGCGGAAGGCATCAATTCGCGCCTCTGAAAACTCAACCCAAAGAGAGAAGCGACTAACTGCTGACCGGGAGCGGCATAGGAGGTCGCGCGCTTCAGACACGTTTACCAAAACACAATCTCGGCAGAGTGCTAACCGAGAACGTCATGCATTGTCTTGCGCTTCGGAAACATTTAACGAAATGCAATCTATAAAGATATCAAACTGCTTTCCATTCCCTAAGCATGATGACATAGTGGATGAAGGGGAGAAAGTTAATGTTAATCATTTCCATGTTGGACGGTGAGTTAATTGTTTTTGTATAATAAATCTTTGTGTCTATGAGTAGAATTAATTCAAACTGTTAACCAGCAGGGCTAATGAAACTAATGTTGATTCCATTTTGACAAATAATTTTCTAAATACAGTTTACAATATGATTGATTATAGCAATCATTAGTTATTGTTATATACTTTGCTTTATTATACATTATCAACCTTTTATTTTAGATAAAATATATCCATTACTTGAAATCAAAAACTATTAATATTTGTTTATTAATAAAAAAATACCAAAACATACACAAATCTAAGAATCTTAGTCGCAAACTTTTTTCAATACTAGTAAATATAAACTTTTTATCAATTAAAAAAAAATCAGCTTCACACTGTATGTACCATACAGCAGGGTTCCCGTGCTGGCCTCTTTCCCTGGCTTTTATCGTTTAGTTTTTATCATTTTTATCATGGAGTGAGGCTTTTAAAATAAATATATAAAATGTGTAATAGCCGCTATTTATTTAATAATTGTTATGATTCAGGGACTCAAGATCTTACAGAGAACAGTTGTTAGTTTGATTCTCACAACAAAGTATTTCTGAACAAAGTATTTTTATTTCCTTGCTTTGGTAACAAGATGCATGCATGGTCTTGATTTCTGCCACTCAACACACCATTTTTTTTCTAACACATTTTTAAAATGTAAAATGTCTCTAAAATTAAATAGAAAGTGAAGAGTTAAGTGTCTTAACTCTAAGTTTTCTCTGCCTAACCTGCTATGTGGAAAAAAATATGAAGCTTTTTTTGTTTTTTTCTAGTAGAGATATTGTGTATTGGATGGTGGAACTCAACGCCGCGCTTTGTCTTGCTACCAGAGCAAAGAAATGAACATAATCCATTCAACTGCATGTAGAATTGAACCTACAACCGTCGCATTTGCAATCAGACTCTGTAAAACTTCAAAACAATGGTTATTAATTATAATTTATAACTAAAATTAATTATTTTCTATATAATTACAGGACAACTACGCAGTCTGAGGGAACATATAATGGAGCTCAACCAGGAGGCTATTATATTAAACTACTACCAACAGTTGGTTGTATATCAGCAATAAGAGAAGTACCGTTGGCTTATGAAACAAGCTCAAGATAATACTATAAGGGCTGCTAAAGATGAACCGCCATTGCCTGAAGAGGACGTGAATAAACTTTTCAAGCAAATGGTACCACCAAGGCTCCACCCTATGATAGTTGTGGTACAAATCAATATATTTTTCATGTTTCAAATTAATTTTACATTTTTTTTTCGTAAAGTGCAAATTCCTGTTTTTTTGCCAAGTAATGACGAATTACGTTAACAATAATAAAGTTATGTATGAAATATATAAAATCACAGTGCCAATTTGCTTGTAAGTACCAAAAACTCAAAAGTAGGACACCACTAATGAGCAAGCAATTGATATTAATGAAACACCTTTATCACAAATGAGGCCAATCGTGGCGCAAGGGCACAAAGTGTGACTGTTAAACCGACTGGTTGTGGATTCGATCCCCACTCGAGGAGATGAAATATTAACTTAAATTTATATTTCCATTTCTTCGCTCTGGTGTCGAGGACAAGCGCGGCGTTGAGTTCTGCCATTCAACACACAATACTTCCAGAATTCGGCAGGAAGTGGGGAAAGGAGTGTCTTAACACTAGGTTCCCTCTGCCTACCCTGCAGTGTGCGGGAAACAGCGTGAAGCTGATTATCACAAATGAAATCGATCTGACACTAATGATTAACGTCTCTATATTTGAATATCCACATTTTAAAATCTCACTCTCTTTCTAATCTTTTGGATAGAATAAATACAAAATTATTTCAATCTATTTTAATTGTATTTAAGATGTAATGAATTATTTAAAAAAACAATATATACTTAAAAACTGTTCTAACAAAGTGGACGTGTTATTTTGTACTTCAATCTTACCGACATTGGAATATCAAATTGAATCATACGTGCAGTGACATTGGAAAGAAAGTCGCTTAAAGTATAGCTCTGTTCATACGACAATTTTAGTCTTGAGTAGCTACGCATCGCGTAACTACCACAGATCTACATTGAACATTCTAAGATCACCTACTAGAAGTGGCCTCAGTTAAAGTCGCAGTGATTCCCAACCAAACTTGTCAAGTTGTGAACCGCAGCAAGAATTTCCTGAAACTTCTAAAATTACACATCGTAACAAAAGTAAATTTATTGATGATAATTTTCAGATCAGAGAAGAAATTAGTGAATTACGAAGAGAAACGGCTCAAATAATAGGAATTTTGACCACGCTTCGTGATAGTCAAACTGCATTCATAGAGAAAATAACTAATGATATCGGTGACATTAAGAACGAAATAAACGATATTAAGAAGAGTACAAATTACCTAAAAACTGAACAATCAGCCATGAAATCAGATATCGCAAATATGCTTAACAAGAACAATGCAACAGATAATAAAATGAATTTAGAATCTGAAGTACAGAAATTTAAAGTTTATCAAGCTTCCTCTACACCTAACACCTCTATTACAATGGAGGCTAACTTTGAACATATACTGAATGAAATCAAAGAACGTGAAACGAGATCTAAAAATGTAATCATTACAGGAGTTAAAGAACCAATATCTGATAATAAAGATGAACGCAAAAAAATAGACTCTAGTGAAGTAATGAAAATATTAAAACTAGTCAAAACAGACTGTCCTAGTCCTCTGGCAATTTTTCGTCTAGGTAAATTTCAATCAAACAAACATCGCCCTATAAAAGTATGCTTTGCATCTAATGTAACTACGAAATCCATCCTGCGTAATAAATATAAAATGGATATAACTACAATTTCAATTTACTCCGATCAAACACCGCAACAACAAGCATACCTGATACACCTCAAAGAAGAGTTAAAGAGACGAATGGACATGGGTGAGAAGAACCATAAAATAAAATTTATTAGAAACATACCAAAAATTATAGAAATAACTCCAAAACACTAAATACAACACATAATACTCCAAACAAAAAAAAAGCTAAAAAAAAAAATTACAATCTTGATATAGTTGTTTTAACAGAAACATGGCTAAAGAGTGAAGAAGAGGCATTACGCTTCCAAATTCCAGGATACACGCATTATTATAATTATAGGAAATCTAGTAAAGGTGGGGGAGTTTCAAACTTTTGCCATGATAAATTGAAACATTATTTTATAGAGGCGATTTGCTCCAATGATAATCACTTTTTATGGATTCACTTAGCGAGCTTTTCTTTAGACATTGCTGCAATATACACAAAACCAGAAAGTGCAAATTTTAATACATTTATACCTTTTCGAGTTAAATCAACGAAAAAGAACTATTATTTTTGGAGATTTTAATTTAAATCTGCTTAGCTCAGATCGACATCCAACTATATATAAGGACACCATGCATGAAGAGGGATATAATTTTATAAACCATATCCATGACGACTATTGCACACGTGAGACTCCCACTACAAAAACAATCATAGACCATGTAATCTCAAATCTAAAAGAAACAAAATTCCACTTTTCTATTATCGATTCTACATTATCAGATCACAAGCAAATATACCTAGAGGTGAAAAATTCACATCTTCTCAACCTCAAAAAGTACCTTATCAGGCAGGATTATAATAAACTATATAAAAATACCTTGGATAATACCATTGCAAATGAATTTAACTCTTATACCATATTTCAAGAAAAAATATTAAATAATATAAAAAATAGTATCGTAAACAAAATTAAAATAATGAACCAGCCAAGACAAGACTGGATAAGTAAGACAATTATTAACGAAATAAATAACAGAGATGTACTATGGAAACACCACAAAACAAATCCAAACAGTAAACAAAAAGAACAACTCTTTATTAAAAAATAAATGAAGTGATGGAAAAAATACAGCAGAATAAAAGAGTTTATTATATTAGATCGTTCGAAGCGTGTTTAAAAAGCCATAGGAAAATGTGGGATCTCCTTAATAGCCTCTCTGTAAACAAATTAAAATCGACGACATTTACCAACAAATTACAAACAGACCAGGGATTTATAACGGGTGAGAATAATATTTGTGAATATTTTAACACTTTCTTTTGTAATATTGGTGTAAATTTAGCAAATCAAATTCCCAATAAACACTACAACAGCTAATCTGGAGCTGAACATTCTAATCGACCAATCAAGATATGCCGATTTGAACCAACTAACAAAGCAGAAGTTGCTAAAATCATAGATACAATGTTAGCTCAGGTTGTGATCAAATAAGCGTCAAAACAGTAAAATCCATAAAATATTTAATTTTAAGTGAACTTACAGCATGTATAAATAAATGTTTGGAAGAAGGATCTTTTCCAGATTGCCTCAAAGTAGCTAGAGTAAAGCCAAAATATAAATCTGGTAGTAAAATGGATCCGGGAAACTACCGACTGATATCAGTTCTCCCTGTTATGTCGAAAAATTTTGAAAAAATTATATATACACGTCTTGAATCTTTTTTAAATAATCAAAATTTCTTCTATAATAAACAATATGGATTCCGGCCAAAAAGCAATACTCTGTCAGCAACCATAGATATTGTAACAAAAATTAAACTATGTATTGATAAGAAACAGGAGGCTCTGTAGTTGCGCCCAAATTGCTGCAGAGTCATGACGTGTGTTTTCACTGACCGTACATAGACAGTGGTGATCAGTATCTCTCCCTTCCTTGAGATAAACCATCACAGTATGCAGAGATATCTGTCCTCGGCTGCCACCAAAATTTAGACTCTGTACCTCTTCAGCAAATTTGTAGTTGTAATTTTCCGAAAAGTCCATGTGGAGTAATGTTTGTATAGCAACAAAGAATTTGCATCATGTCCTGGAAGTTGTTTATGTCAAATATTTTATTTTTCCTTAAAGCTAAAATCATCAGGTCCATGTTTGTATGTGCCGTACATGCACAGGTTTCTCTGTTATCTCGTTGTAAATTAACCCAAAATGGGCGGAATCTCGAAAACGTTACGTAACTAATCAATATGTTAGGGTTCTCTTCAAGAAACTTTTTGTGCAGATTTTTGACAAAGTCCAACACATACCGTTTTTGTCTCAACTCTCAACACTCCATATTTTTTTACATATTGTTTTTCCAGCCCCAATACGACTATTGATGTCATCTTCATAAAAGAGCTTAATTAATTCTAGGATACTCTCATTGCCTTTTTTATTTCTTTGCTGAAATCTTACTCTTTTACAATTTTTAGTACTAAGTTCTAAACCACCCTTGTGTTTCTTTTTGTTAGAAGTCTTTAAAAAAACTTGACCTTTCTCAGGATCTCGCGTTGTAAGACCTCGAGTTGGTAGTACTAAATATGATGCGTTGGTAGTTCTAGATATGGTGGGCTGTAATGATTTTAGTTTATTTCGTTTCATTGTTTAAATTTTGCACCGGTTTCGATATTTCTTGATTAGTAGAGTCATTTCTTTCTTTTATATATATCATAATAAGACAAAGGTTCTGATTTTTGAACGAGATGAAGAAAGGACGGAATGCAAGATCAGTGTAAATGGTAAGATATTAGAACAGGTGAATGAAGTATATTTGGGAAGTATGTTCAGTAGAGATGG
Organism: Heliconius telesiphe telesiphe; assembly: GCA_018249795.1. Lineage (NCBI taxonomy): Eukaryota > Metazoa > Arthropoda > Insecta > Lepidoptera > Nymphalidae > Heliconius > Heliconius telesiphe. Next base: position 101 of record DWLH01001653.1, on the reverse strand, counting down.
AAGATACGAGATGGATGTGGAAAGACGTATTGCTGCCGGTAACAAGGTTAATGGAGCCTTAGCTGCATTGATGAGACGGCGAAACGTCAGCACAGCTGCGC
>DWLH01001652.1:0-12322 GCA_018249795.1 Heliconius telesiphe telesiphe | reverse complement strand
GTTGTGTGCAATATGTATAATTGTCTGATGGAAAGGAGATTACAGAGCTTATACAGGCTCTCAGTAGGGAATCTTAAAGGTTTAAAGTACATAATTTTTAAGAGTAATCTTTGAGCCCTTTCTAGGTCCAACATTTTACACTTTGCAGCACCGCCCCACACTGGTATGCAGTAGATTATTATTGAATGTACTAGAGCAACGTATATTTTGTTTAACAGTGTACTAGTCATAACGTGTCGCAGCGTTTTAAAGATCCATTTAAGTTTTCTTATACGTTCAATGACCAAATCTGAATGCCATGATAGCCTTTGGTCGACTATCACACCGAGATATTTAGTAAAATTGACTTTCAAAAGGCGGGGGCAGCTACAATCATTTTGGTATAGGTCGTCTTTACATCCATGTAAGCCAATGAAAAAATCTTCTGGTGGTTGAGATCTCTCGCTAGGGGCAAAACAAATGTAATTTGTATAAACGTATAAACTTTAGCTAGACCCGACTCGGCAGAAGCTTTAACAGCATCCCATGTGCGCCCAGAGAAAACCAGAGCAGTGTCATCTGCGTAACAGAAAACTCGTCCGACGCTACTTCTGAGTCTACACAAGTCATTTATATCGAATAAAAACAGCGTCGGACCAAGCACACTCCCTTGGGGAACTCCATACGTGATACTTTCTTCACTACTTTTAATTAAATTTATCGATTTTCACTATTTGTCTCCTTTCACTTAAATAATTTTTAAACAAAGAAAGAGCGACACCTCTTACCCCAATGCCTTCCAGTCTCTCAGTTAGTATATGCGTAGAAACTGTATCAAACGCTTTCTTCAAGTCTAAGAATACAGTGAGGCATTTATCGCCCTTATCAACCCTTTCTGTTATTAAAGGTACCATATCAATAACGGCATCTTGTGTGGATTTCCGTCTTCTAAAACCATATTGTGAAGTAGATATTATATCATAAGTTGTTAGGTAGCTAAGCAGCCTTTTATTCAATAGTTTTTCTATGATTTTGGAGATACTGGTTAACACCGAAATGGGTCGATAGTTGTTAACATCGTTATTATCCCCACCTTTAAATATCGGTGTCACGACGGAACGTTTAAGAACTTTAGGAATAAGTCCCGAGTGAAAACATAAATTGGCTAATTGGACTACAAAACAGGCACGATAAATTCTTTGCAAGATTTCAATAATTTAACGGATATTTCATCCCACCCCGAAGCACACGCTGAGTCAATGCTCCATTAGAACGTCGTTAACTTCTTGGGGGTCAGTATCGAGTAGTACGAATGATGACACATGACAGGAAGCATTGCAAATAGTGATACGACAGGGATTAAAATTTAAAGCAATCTCATCGCATAGTGATTTTCTGACGTTAACAAAAAAAATATTGACGCGGTTGACGGAGTCTAAAGGGCTATTAGATTGTAACACTAGAATACTGCTAGAAGTATTAGCAGGCTTATATTGAGTTATCTCATTAACTGTACTTCATAGTTTTTTTGAATTTTTTGCTGAGACTTCCACTTTCTTTCTATTATATTGACTTCTTAATAAGATTAACACAGAAATTGCGATATCGCTTGAATATAATTTTTAACATATCATTATGTGGTTCTGATCTTACTTTTAACTGCATATTATTTCGGAGTCTAATACAGCGTAGGACCCCGTTAGTCATCCAGGGTTTTATCAGTCTTTTGCAACTAGAGATTGGTTTTATTTTAGTATTTAAGTGCAATTCAGTTCTGATTAGGTTGATAAATTCATCCGCCAAATTATTAGGGTCCTTATAGCTCTCAAAACGCGTAAATATTTTCGTAGTCAACCACGGTTTTGAACTTCACTTTTGTTTTTTTAATAAAGGATTTACTCACAATACATAGCAATACCATTGAGTGGTCTGTTACAGATGTATTAAGTACCGTAACTATGGGAGAATTATGATGTGTATCAAGTTTCAAAATGACGTGATCAAGACAGCTACTCATCCTAGTTGGTAAGTAATGTCCGGGTAGCAGTCCATGTGACGATAAGACTTCCAAATATTTTAGTCGATTGAATAAATGAATATACATTAAATATTTCGCTATAGCATTTGTTAATGCTATAGCGATTCGCACGATGACGAAATAAATTACAGACCTAGATCACAGATTGGAAATGCAGACAGTTTGAGCAGATGGCCACAACCTGTACCGGATCAAGAAGACCAGTTTTTAGGGGAGATATTAATGATAGCTGAGAAATTGGAGGATTTTCCATATACTGCTAAAGAAATTGCGAGGAAAACTGAAAAAGATAAAGTACTTTCTCGCGTCTGTCACTTTTTAAGGAGTGGGCCGTACAGAATTACTTACACTGAACTACATATATATTGGCTAGATCGATCTGAGCTATCATTGCAAGATGGTTGTATACTTTTAGGATGCCGGGTGATGCCACTGCCATTAAGGCCAGCCATGTTGAGAATGCTACATAGCACACACAAAGGAATTGTTCACACAAAGGCACTTGCTAGAAGCTACGTATGGTGGCCACATATGGATAATGATATTCAGAAATTAGTATCTGATTGTGGAAATTGTCTCGAAAACCGAAACATACCGTCAAGGTCCACACACGAATGGATAATGCCGATAAGGCCGTGGTCTAGAATACACGTGTACTTTGCTAACTTTGCTATTTTGCGATTGCTTTGTAACTAATATATCGTCGGCAACAGTAATCCGTAATTTACGAACGGTATTTGCTAGCATGGTATATGTAAAACACTGATATCTGATAATGGGACATCGTTTGTATCACATGATATGGAAGCATTTTTAAGCTCGAATAAAATAAAACATATAACTACAGCACCATACCACCCTTCCATTAATGGACTGGCGGAGCGCATGGTGCAGACAATCAAAAATAAACTACGAAAAATGGATGGATTGTGGGAAATCAAAATTCCAAATATGTTGTTAGGATTACGAGTTACACCGTGTTTCAACACAAATAAAAGTCCTTCTGCGCGCCCTCTAGTCTTATATATATATATAAGACTAGAGGGCGCGCGCGGCTTCGTCCGCTTATTTGCACCCTTAAAGGAGAATTCTAAAAAAAACCACGAAACACGTGTTCAATAAAATATTTTTAACAGTCTGAATTTAATTTTTTATAAAAATCGGTGGCCATTTAAAGTTTTTTCCACATAAACTTTCAACCCCTTATTTGAACCCTTAGATGGTGAATTCTAAAAAACCATGAAATACATGTTCAATGAATATTTTTAAGAGTCTGAATTTCAAATTTTATAAAAATCGGTGCAGATTAAAATTTTTTTCCATACAAACTTTCAACCCCTATTTCATGCCTTTAGGGATACAATTTTTCAAAATTCCCTTCTTAGTGGATGTCCAGAATATGAAAATAAACATCTGCCCAAATTTCACGTTTCTACCATCAGCGGTTACGGCTCTGCGTGCATCTTACCTCGGTCATTCAGCACAAGTCCTTTTATATATATAGATATCTAACCGCTAAGTAATTCTTTATCTCTTTAATTATATATGAATCATTTAAAGAATTTTATAAAAAAAATATTTTAGAATATAAATCACAATACACTTTTAGCAAATCTAATTATTATTAAATTTAGAACAACTGGGCGGAGAATATAGTACTTTTGAATGCAAATTAAACTTATTTGTAATCTTTCTGAAATTGTTATTTCAGCTGAGCTAGGAATTCTTAGCATTTCTTCCCACTGTTTAGAGCTTGGAATTTCTATAATATTGTCATTTTCTTCTTCAGTTATTTCACAATTACTAGGTGTTTGATTTGACCTTGTTACTTCATCCTCCAAATTTTGTTCTTTATTTTGAAAACTATCATCATTAACATCTACGGTTTCTCCAGTATTTTTTAATTTAATAATCTGATCTATATGACGTCTAGCTACAACACCATCATCTATATTCCTGAACATTACCTTTTGTCCTACACTTGTATCTCTACAGCTTTATTGGTTGGCATTTTGCAATTGATTTTCTCGTTTTTTATGTAGCAAATGAACAGGGTGAATACTATCTATAACAGTACGAAGATGCCGATTCATTATTAGTTCAGAAGGACTTTTATTTGTGTTGGAACACGGTGTAACTCGTAATCCTAACAACATATTTGGAATTTTGATTTCATCAAATCATATGATTTGATCATTTGTTTACCTTTTTGTATAAAAATATAAATCAAGTGGGTAAATTGATTGTGACACTTTGTGTCTTGCTACCGAGCTCAATAAATGAATATACATTAAATATTGTATTATTTAAACATAATAGTATTTTAATTTAATTGTTTAAATTGAAACAAAATATAATTAGTTGAAATCCAAAATATATTTTTTTTAGCTTCTCAATTCATTCTGCATGTAGCAACATGTGCAGTATAAACCTAGTGTTAAGACACTCCGTTCTTTGCAGTTCCACCATTATTAAGTGGCAGAACTCAACTTTGCATTTCATCTACCCGAGGATGAAGAAAATAATTTATTCCTTTGAGTGGGGATTGAATACACCACTATTGTATTTATAGTAATACAATTGTGACAATTCCCACTGTGCCATAATCTTAATTTCTTATAATAATTATAAATTGTTCTGATTTTAACTTACTGGCTATGCTTGTGGTACTTAAGAAGTAATTTTAGATGGTTATTAATATATGCTTTCCCTTTAGACATAAATCCCAACCGATATCCTTGCTCAACAGTCCTCTCAGAGGTGTCAGTATTTGTTATTCTTGTAGCTACAGGTAAATTGTCCACTAATCTAAAATGTCATCAACAATATTCAAATTAGTTAACACTGTATTAGAGGTAAATTATAGTTAGAGAGAACTTAGTAGTAAAACACACTGTTTCCCACTGCCCAATTTTCCTGATATTGTGTGTTGAGTGCGAACACTCAACACCACTTGTTTTGTTACCTGAGAGAAATGAATTATTTTCATTTTCCTGAGTAGTCATTTAACCAACAAACATCATGTTTACAGTAACAACAGCCCAAATATAATATTCAAATTTATTCACAATAGTGATAAATAAGATAACATAATAACAATATAGAGTTTAATTTGTTTAGTTTTAAATGATAACAAAATGTTTGCAAAGTATACCAATGGTCAAAAACTTACAAATGAACAAAGTATTCATGTTCAATGCGACTAGCAACCTTTTCTGATTCTTCAATGCTCCAGTTCATAGGATTGTTCTGTTCATGGCATAACAATTTGCATTTTATATTCTCTGCCATATGTACCTCATAAGGAGTATTGACAATACGGTTACCTCGTAAGACTTCACCTAAGTTTTCGGATTTGTCTAAAAAGGTTCCATTTTTTGGTATACATAGTGGCAGTGAGTAATATTCATATGGTAGTTGAGTGTGTATACTGGTCATTTTAACTGCCTTAACTTCAATTCTTTGACCTTTCTTAAATTCAACTGGTGCAACGCCTGGTACGTAGAATCCATAACTATAAATTATCAGGCTCACTAATACTGTTAAAATCTGAAATATAAACTGAAAATAACAATGCTAATAAATGTAAATATTGCATTTAAAACGAAAATAAATAGTTTAAAGTGATTTACTAACTGAAAACATATTGGCTAAGCAAATTTTCTTTACTATCAAAATAAGAATAGCATATCCCTATTAATCATTTTGTAAAAATATTGTTGAGATCAATTATTGCAAATGTAGGTACTTAAAACATATACATAACATGTATCAATAAAAACTAAAGGACAAAAATTGACAATTTCTATGAAAACTAAAGTATTGTGTGTTGCCATTTGCAGTATGTATAATATTAAAATTAAAAATAGAGAATTGAACTCTAATATATGGTTTTTTTATAATACGGCATGTTCAGTTAATATTAAATAATAAGTTTAATACAAGTTATTTGCAATGTATGAAGTAAAAGATTATCTACGCATACATATATTAGAGGACATTGCGCGTAGTTACTATATTGTAGGTACTGTTATAAAGTTAGATATTCAATCCGCTTGTGACGGCAATTGGTATTTCGTAGTGTCCGGCCAAAACATGATTTTCAACCGAAACCGAAACCTGAACCTTCGGCTTTGGTCTAAATTGACCGAAAATTAAATCGAAACTTTCTTAAAATACAGTATAATTAAAGTAAATTAACCTGAAACAGTCAATGGAGGTGGTCATTACAAACTATTTTACCCTATATTGCATGGTCCGTAGTTTTACCGTTTTTGAGATCTAAGGCATACAAAACTATTTTTAATCAAATATCGTATTTAAGCAAAAAAATGGTTAAGAAAATTTATGTTGTGGGATTTTTCTATTCTTTGAAAATGTTAACATTTTGTATCGCGCCGAAACTTTCAATTGATTACGCTATGGCTTAGCGGTGAAAGCGTTTAGACAACTTGCAATTGGCGCGGGTTCGAATATTTATAATATTTATACATTTTTTTAAAATATATTTCTGTTCTTAGCTTGAAATTAATATATAATACTTAACAACGGTACACTTAAAAACGGTAGGGCTCCCAAATTAACATCTGAAATAACTTTTGCTTAAAAAGACAAGAATTAACCACGCTCTTATCCCTATCATCTCCGAAGCTATCATATAAAAAAAAAATAGTTTTTGTTACTAAAAACAAATCAAATTTTAACTATTTTTAACCGACTCAACAAGTAAAACAAACAGGCATAGTAATTCGATATTGTAGTAAGGTTGTTGTGGCATTAGCTTAACATCGACTTCAAAATTATAAAATCGTTTTTTATTATTTTGTTTAACAAAATCAAAGTTCGTTATTTTATGTAAAATTATTTTTACTTTTTAGATCGTTGCTTGAAGTCGGTTTTTTTTTTATTGAAAATCAATTTATTGAGGTGAGCGAAGCGAAGCTCTTATTGGTCAAAAGTGTGTTTCGTTGTAATGCTACTCCTCCTAGACCGTTAAACCTGAAATTTTGCAGGAACGTTGTCGACGACACGGTAATCCCAAAGAAGTAATTTGGTGATAATTGCAATTGTAGTTTTTGAGTAAATTATCAAAATGTGTCCCATGGAGTTAAGCTGTGGAAATTCACGCGCACAGATTAAACTTTGACTAACCTAAGCCAGCGCGTGCAGACAAAACAGAAAATTTCGCAAAATTTTGCGCAATATAGCTCGCTCGCTTAGCTCCACACGCCGTGCACAGTATGTGGCGGATCCTAGTTTACTTTTTAGTTTATTGTTTCAAGTCGGTTTTTTTTTAAATTAATTGGGGCGTAGATACTCAAGTATGAAAACCTTTCCACCCAAGATTTACATGCATTTGTTATAAATAATTTTATTTTTACAATTTGGTATTAATAAACTGTTTTTATCACTCGTGGACCACATTAATTAGCAGAGTGACGCCTGACAAGTACTTAGTTCCGGCACGGCCGAAGGTTCGGCCCTTTTTAGGCCGAAACTCGTCTAAACCGAAAGCGAACCATCAGCCGGTCGCTAATATTTAGTCAAGTTTAATAAGTCACATATATATCAGATTAGATTTTAAAATACTAATAATGTTTACTTTTATGACGAAAAGATAAACATATTAACGGCGCGGTAAGTATCGTAATTACAGTACCGTACAGTAGCAGTACTATTAGAGTATTGTAAAAAATGAGTGTAAAATATTTCAAACAGATCTTGAGTGAGTGACATACGTTATTCAATTTATATATATTTACTCTATATTATTTTATCTGTGTCCCTTCTTATCGTTTGCGTAAAAACATATCTCACTCACGTTCACTTTGAAATTGAATGATTAATTCCTATTTCCATTCCATCACTCGTTTGGCATGGAAGTATGCATTGAACGAGAACGCTTCGATTTTTGATTTTTGTTTTATTTAGTAAAGATAATGTGACAAAGTTCATTTTGTGTTACTTAATAATATTCACAGTTCTTTGCATAGGAAAACTATTGTGATTATTTATAAAAAAGTGTGTTGAGGAGAATCAACATGGTTCAGGTACCTTTAGTAATGTTTTTTATTGTCACGTTTTTTTTTATTTTCAATTAATGGTTATCGAATTATTGTTCCATAAGACAATTAGGCCTAATTGTTATTTACCACAAAAGTACAATTTTCGTTTCAGGCTTCAGACGAAATGGAACAACCTGACCTGCCACAAGCTTTAAAATTATTTAAAGAAATGAACATGAATGTGCAGCAGGTACTACAATTAGTTGATAACATGTTATTACGTGTAAAAAGCGGTGAAATTTCTACGGATAAAGGTCTCAGTTTTTTGGAAATGAAATATCAAATGCTGCTTAGTTATCTAATTAATCTAACATATATTGTATTAAGAAAATGTTCAGGAGAAAAAATTGAATCAGACCCTTCCATTGACAGACTTGTTGAAATACGAACTGTACTAGAGAAAATACGTCCAATAGATTCTAAATTGAAATATCAAATTGATAAACTTGTAAAGACAGCTGTTGTTGGCACATCAGAGGATGACCCTCAATCATATCATGCGAACCCAGACAACTTAGTAAGTAAGATAGAGGGTAGTGATGTAGATTCTAGCAATGAATCCGAAAATGGGGACACAAAAGAAAAAAATGAAAAGTCTAATATCTATGTACCTCCAAAATTGGCAGCTGTTCATTTTGATGAGAATATTTCTAGAAGTGAAAGTGAAAAGAAAAATAAAGAGAGAGCAAAAAAACAATTCCTTAATTCTAGTGTAATGAGGGAATTGCGTGAAGAGTACTCAGAGGCACCTCTAGAAATGAGTACAGGAAACCATGTAAAGCATTCAATATCTAAGTATGAGCAGGAAAAAACTGAATATGAAGAAAACTATTTAACACGTCTACCAGTTACAAAAGCTGAGAAAAATCGTCGGAAAAAACTAACAACTGTTGGTATTCTGGCAGACGAAATAACTGGCCGTAGTACAACGCGCAAACATAAAATGAAATCAAAAAAGGGTAAAGGTTTTAAAAGGCGGCGTACACACTAACTTATTATATTGTATTTTTATTTTTGTGAATTACCATTTTATACTCTTATGATAACTCACATGAAAATACATATTTTTGTTGATTTTCCATCAATAATGTGTTGGATTTAGGTAGGAATTAACATATAATAAATATAGATTTCAATTATCTTTGACCTTTGACTATACTTGGATTAATAAGAAAGGAACATCTCACAAAACAAAATTTTCCTAATATTTTTTCTTGAATAAATCATTAAAATTGTGAGTTTAATTAAGTATTGGCACTATTGAATTTATTTTTTTAGGCTTTATAAAGCTTATTTTCAGAGTTGTTCTTATAAATTGGGCACTTATAAAATATACTTTTCAGTTATTATTGCTCATTCAATTATATTATGTTATTGGAGTGGAAACTTTTTGATTGTTTTTTTTTTTTCATTTTTGAAAATGTTATGGGTTATGTGTTTTTGTTTCATTATACCATGTTTGATTTAATGTTGATGTATTAAGTTCTTTTCCTATTTTAACTTTAAACTGATTTCAATTATTTGAACTCATTGAATATTAGACTTTGCTAATTCATTTTAAGGTAAAATAAATGTAGTAGTATCATATGAAGAAAATAGTCTTAGTGTATGAACAAGATGTTATATATTTTTTTACCATATCATGAAAATAGAATGTGAATAAATAACCCTCATGTGTTGTATGTATTTGCATGTGATTTAACTTTTTTCTTGTCCAGTTAATAGCTTTTACAAAGCTTAGAAAAGGTATTAAGAGATTATTTTGAAATAAATTAAAATTACAAATATATCATTGCAATTTAACAAACTATGAAAAATACATATAATTTAAGCTAAAAGCAAGTAATACAAAATAAACAAAAGGTGAAATAGGAGAATCTAACATTACACCTCCCTTAAAACGAAGCACTTTTTACAACTGTTATCAAATGAAAGGTTAGAAGAGATTTTAGTATACAGGGTATTCAAGTTGACTAAGCACATGCACAGTATATTTTAGCTCTTATAATCCTATTAAAATATAAATATTATAGTTAAGATCTCATTTGTTACAATGTTAAATATTTATCATCATCATTATCATACTGACTATAGAAAATTGATTAATTTATATGTACATAGCATTCATGCAAAAATATGTAAGACACCTTTTGGAACTTGTTTGCTGCTTGACTAGTAAAATCGTCCAGGGAGGTGCTACATTTCTTAATTAATGTTGTACCAAGTATTTTAATTTAATATTCAATATTTTGTAATATAAGCAGTGAATGCTATAGGGAGTCACACAGCTAAAGTACAATATCAAGTCAGCAAGCATTTATTTATATCAGCTTGTGATAGATTAATTTATAAAGCCTTCAGTGCAAATATCTATTTTAAATTTGCCTTACTATGTGTATTGTACTAAATGTTTAAGAAATTTAATATCAAAACTAAAAAATAAATTAAGTATTTAACTGTTAAGAAGTTTACACCCCCATGTTGGGTAAACAATAGAAAATTTAATGTATGTCAGTGGAGCTGGAGATTGTTTTTATGCCCATTAATTTAATAATAAAGTTGTCATATTGTAATATCTAGGTTCATACATGAGAACTAATTATATTTTTGAAGCACACAAACTAAAGGTTTTTTTATATTTCGTTTTTGTCATATCTTCTATTAGAAGATATTTAAAATTTATTTCATGAGTTGCATATAAATTAGTGTAAGATTTATTAATTAATTTTGTTTGTCAATTTATATTATTTTTTGAACTTAAGAATTGTTTGTGGTGACTTGCAAGTTGTATGTTTGGGTTAAATTCTTAAAAATGTAAACTATTACATAAAAAAATACTGGCTCATTGTATGTAACATTTTAGCTTTTTACATCGTAACTAAAATTTTACCCAAATATTTTCAATTACATTTTCACAAGTTATTTTATAATGTTATTGTGTTTGTTTCTTATCTTTTGTTAATTATTTTCATTTGACTTTATTAATTTTCAAAATTAGATAATAAATGAAATTTAAGGACATTATGTTTTATTTATTATAATCTAAATCAACAGCAGGAAAATCCTGTAGACAGGAAGCAGGGTTAAAAGATTGGTAGCGAAAAAGCCTCATGTCTCTAATGTGGCCGATCGGCGTGTGTGTGTCCAAACACTGATAGTCGCCTTTCGGCGGTGCCGTCCCGTGATTATGAGTTAAATCGGAACGAATTACTCTATTAAGCAACCACGGTGGTGACGCCATAGTTAACTGAAAAATAAATGATTAATATTAAAATTAAGTAACTAATAATACTTTCTTATTCTACATTTATAGGCAAAAGCGCGGCGTTGAGTTCCGCTACTCAGCACGCAATGCCTCCGGAATTCGGCGGAAAGTGGGGAACGGAGTGTCTTAACGCTAGGTTCCCTCTGCCTACCCTGTTGTGTGCGGGATACAGCGTGAAGCTGATTTAATGTTATTTATTCTACATATAATTAGATTAATATGGTTAAATATACCGGTTTAGCTACAGTAGCAAATGGATTTCGATAATCGTCTTGTTGCGTGGTCAAATAGTCCATGACACCAAAGTCTGGAGGAAGTTGTGCCAAGTTTGCATTTTTCATTAACTTGTTACGCCCAGGGGTGCTGACGAGCAAAGGGAAATTACTGTCTTAGACACTAATTTCGAGTCAAAATGAACCTGATAAATTTCTAGTTATATAGATAGCTGCTTGTTAGATTCTATTATTGATCATGGGTAACTTACTCCGTACATGGATAAGAAGTAAAATTTACTAGTGGCTTAAATTCATATGTAGGATCAGTTTTTGTGAAAATTTGCTCAAGCATAGCACTAGTTTCGGTTTGTCCTACATTTTGATCTTGGTCACCCCAACGTAGGTAGGTACTCAAGTGGTTACTTAGTTGATCGCGATAAACGTAATTGTCTCTCTTCTCGATATGATTCTGAAAGTCCCAGTTTTCAACTTTCACTTTTGGACCATAAGAATTTCTCGAGAATAAGATTTGTCGTGGTTTTTTCGCCATGGGGTTCTTCGTCCTCATTTTTGAAAATGTTAATATATAAGAAAATCAAAAAAAATATTTATAAGCCTCGACGCGTTTCTTTTAAATAAGGTGTCAATTTTGTTAGCACACTGGTTTTGTAATTTCATGTCACTTGCGAATTATACCTTATTTTTATAGTACCTATATATTTTCAAAAAGTTAAAAAATACATGGCAGGAAATTCCTTTA
>DWLH01001651.1:0-12326 GCA_018249795.1 Heliconius telesiphe telesiphe | reverse complement strand
CATGCTGTATCCCGCATATAGCAAGATAGGCAGTAGGAACCTGAGAAACTAGTGTTTAGTCTCTCCGTTCTTCATAAAGTCCCTTCCATTCTCTATTCTCCGCCGGATCCTCAAAGCTTTGTGTGTTGAGTGACGGAATTTAACACCGCGGTTCTCCTCGTCACCAGAGAGAGCAAATGAAAATATTTAATATTTCATTCCTTCGAGTGGAAATTGAACCTACAACCATCGCGTTTCCAGTCGCACGTTTGTGCTCTTGCGCCACGACGACCTCTATATGTTCTTATAGGAAAATACTGTGAACATGCAACTACGTAGTAGTGCTTTAAGAACAGATTCGAATTGCACATATATATATAAAATATTGATTTTTGAAACGTATTAACTAAATACCTACTCAATTTAAATTTACGTAAAAGAATGCTATAAAATAAATTTTATTGCATTGAATTAATAAAATAATCATGATTTAAAAATTGTGTGGGCGTGAATAAACGTCTTTTAATATATAACCGAAATACATTCACTTTAATGTCGGTTACATACGTTTATTGCAATTTCGGGAAATTATAAATTAATATATTTTATATAGCTTAACGCTGTATACGAATACAGCGTGAAGCATCGTAGGCAGTGAAGCGTTTCACTGCCTACCATGTCTGCATAAGCATCGTAGGCAGTGGCTAGTGCTAAGACACTCCGTTCTTCACAATTTTCGAGACATTGGTTGTTGACCGGCGGAACATCAACACAGCCTTTGTTCCTGTTACCAGAGCAAGGAATAGAATTATAATTTATTCTCCTGATTGGCAATCGAACCCACACCTGTCGCTTGTCTTAAATTATGTAGTATTTTAAGTATTTTCAACATTTTTATGGTGTTATCCCACACTTATGAAAGAAAAATACTGATTTGTTTATCATTTTACTCGTGATAAAGAATTAGCAAATTTATCCTAAGTCTACAAATTATGATTACTTCTGGTCTGGAACTTACTACTTGTTAAAGAGAAAATTGTAAAGTGTATGGCGATGACATTAACTAAAAAGTTATAATTTACGACCATACTTACATACGTCTGTCTGATACTTCTCAATTAAAGTTAATGGTCAAAGTTCATATTATATCTGTGTCAATAGTTTTTTTCTTCTTTTGCTTTTACAGCCGGTGTTAAGATACTCCATCTGTTCCATATTTTCCAATTTTTACGACTTTGCGTGTTGAGTGGCGGTACTCAACGCCACACATTATTTTATTACCAGAACCGGGAAAATCAAAAACGTCATTCCTCTGACAGGAATTCGAACCCACAAAGTTTAGCGTTGTGTCGTTGTGCCATGACGATCTTAAACAATCAATCAGATAAAATTTATTAAGAAGAATATCCAAAAACAATTTTAATTATAAAATTATGTTGTCCATACTTAATAAAAAGTAGCAAAAAAAACTAAATTATTTAATCGTTTTCCTTATATTGTAATGTTTTTACGAATCGTAATTTCTCCTACACATACTCTGGGGCTACTCCTATAGACTTATATAGAAGCTTGCACTCACTTGGCCAACGCAAGAACTCGCCAATTTACGATTACAAAAATTTTATGTTACGTGATCAAAAATAAATGTGTACATGAATTTTAATTGATTTCTTTTGAAACACTCATATGTTTTGTATGATAATTGGAGACGCTATAATAGTACAGTGGTAAGGTTGTATGCGTGGTTACTGTGGGTTAATTGTTTTTTTTTAGCTTCAAGGTGAAGCTAATTCTGTAGATTGCTGGGAAGGCAGATGGAACCTGTGATGAAACCTGAGTGTTAAGACACTCCGTTCTAAATTAATTTTCCTCCCAATTCTTGAAGCTGTTTGCTGTTGCGTGTTGAGTGGCGGAACTCAACGACGCGCGTTGCCTCGTTACCAGAGCAAGACAATGAAACCATTAAATATTTAATTTCCTAGAGTGGGAATCGAACACAGAATCTGTCACAGATTGCCTTTACAGTCGCACGCTTGTGCCACTGCGCCACGACTGGTCTCAATGAGGTATGTATCCATAACATAAATATTTCATCATTTGATTCGATTTTGAGTTTAATATCATTTCTTTAAACATATTACATATTTAATATACATGGGTTATGTAAAAAATACTTTTTTCTTAAAATCATAACTTTTATTAATTGATTTTCGCTATGCACATTTACCCCTTTTTTTTCTTTGTTTTTTTTTTATTTCATATTTTTAGTTTCACGCTCTATGCCGCATATAGCAGCTAAGACAGCGGTAACCTAATATTAAACGCCGCAGTTTGCCTTACTAATGCAAGGAATAAAATAATTCACTCCGCCAGCGGGACCGCCGACAGTAGGATTCGAACCTACAACTGTGCCAACGGCCTATAGAGGATGACTGTCATTGAAATATATTTAATTGCTGTAACTTGACATAAATACCTATCAAAGTCACCCCGGCGCCGCACAGACGGTGACTTACACTAAGCAAAGTATAAATGACTAATGGACATTTAAAAATATCCTTACAAAATAGTATTGTAAAGTATTCTTGTTGGAAATAAAGTAGGTTTTGCTTTACCCGTTTTAATATTGAATATGATATCTATGTGTCATGTAAGGACAGACAATTATAGAATAAGTTAATATATTAATAATTAGTGGTCAAGGCTTCGTGTATATGCATTTTCATCATAACACAGTACTATGCAGTACTCTGTTATGATAAAAAATAAAAAAAATATAAAAATAAATAAATAAAATAAATCAGTTTCACGCTGTATCCCGCACACAGCATGCTAGGCAGAAGGGAACCTTGTGCTAAGAGATCCCATTTTCCACTTTCCACCGAATTCTGGAGGCTCTGCGTATTGAGTGACAGAACTCAACGCCACGCTTTGCCTCGACACGAGAGCGAAGAAATGGAAATATAAATTTAAGTAAATATTTCATCTCCTCGAACCCGCAACCAGTCGATTTTACAGTCACACTTTATGCCCCTGCGCCACGACCTTTTTTTAAAAAAATGATTTTTACGCTCAAATGTTTAGGCTGTGCGTTGATCTCTGAATATATTAGTTGTAATTATATAGATATAATAATATAAATTTAAGGAACTAAAAAAATACTATGCATTGCTAGTATGATTTAAAAAGTGTGATTTAATAGATCAAATCTGACAGGAAGTACTATGTCACCTCAATACGAAACGTCAGTAGGCGTCATTAATAAAACCACGCACTTCGGACAATTCGCAAGGTTATTTTGTTATTGTTATTGTCTATTATGATTTCTTATTGCGTTGGGCTATAGCCAATATTATTATAAATATTACCTACATACGTTTTTTTTGTTTTTTTTTATCTTCACGCTGTTCCACACGCTCATAGCAGATGACACACAGGAAATCTAGTGTTTAGAAACTCCGTTGCCCACTTTCCGAGGAATTTTCGAGGTAACGCGTGTTTAATGGCGGAACTCAACGCCGTGTTTTGTCTCGTTACCAGAGCGAGGTAATGATAATATTAATGTTTCATTCCCTCGAGTAAGAATACCACCACAGTGCAACAGTTTATGCAATTTTGATTACTTAGTTTTCTTCTCTTCTCTACTTCTAATAAAGTTTATTTACATACTTACAATATGTTGTAATATTCAGAGGCCAGTCGTGGCGCAGGGGCACAAAGTGTGACTGTAAAATCGACTGGTTGCGGGTTCGAGGAGATGAAATATTTACTTAAATTTATATTTCCATTTCTTCGCTCTGGTGTCGAGGCAAAGCGCGGCGTTTAGTTCTGCCACTCAACACGCAATGCCTTCAGAATTCAGCAGAAAGTGGGGAACGGAGTGTCTTAACACTAGGTTCCCTCTGCCTACTGTGTGCGGGATACAGCGTGAAGCTGATTTACGATTTTTTTTATTTTATTTTACCTAATATTCGTTTGTCAAGATACTCTACGTGGCGACCTGATTTCGAGTTTGACGTTTTTAGATCAGAAAACTAATTTAAAAAGTACGTACTCACAATCATCATTTTTAGTCAAACGCGTGTCGTATCCGTAACAATGGCGTCGAGTGTATATTTTATTAATAAAAATATATAAAAAAATAAATAATAGTTTCAACCCTAAATCATAACAAATCTTGCTAAGAATTTGCAGAGTTAAATGAATTAACAAAAGGAATAGATCGAGCTGATTGTAAAGAACCTATTACGCTTTAAATTAATCTTGTTTCCTGTACAGCGATTATTTAATATGTATGAACCTATAAATACTTCTCCGCCCGAAGCTGCTGTGGCGCAGAGGCACAGCGTGTCACTGTAAACACGACGGTTGTGGGTTCAATTCTCCTTCGGGGGAATGAAATATTTAATATTTTCATTTACCCGATCTGGTAGCAAGGCAGAGCGCGGCATTGAGTTCCGAAACTCAACACGCTATGTCTCGAAAGTTGGGCGTTCTGTGAAAAACAAAGACTTCGGAATAGGGGAGGGCTGGGTGGTCCGTGCCCACCCAAAATAGTCGTGTGCCCATCAAATGTTACTAAGAACAATTTACCCTGAAAAATTAAAAATCAACCTACACACGAACAGCCTTTACCCAACTAATACAGGTATCAAATGAAAGTACTTGATTTGTAAAATACACTATAAAAAAGTCTATAAAGCTTGTATTTTTGAGGCACGATGTGTCGAGTGGCGGTACTCAACACCGCGCTTCGCCTCGTTACTAGAGCGAAGAAATGAATATTAAATACTTCAATCCCTTGAGTAGGAATCAAACTCACAATCATCGCGTTTACCACGCGCTTTTGTCTCTGCTTGACGATCTTAATTGGCTTATGACCTAAGACTTGGCTTTGTATATTTATTTTTATATATAACGACTTATACGAATAAATACGAATATTTTTAAAAAATATATATGTTCGACGTAATGCTTGCCTGTTCAAATCCAAATCGAGGGTTTATTTTATTCACAACAAAAAATAAATGTCTATAGCTATTTCAATATTTACCTAATTTGGTTAAACAAAGTGTGCCACTCAACAAGCATATCGGTCGGTGTGTTAAAAATAAAATACGGAGTTACTTATCTTAAGATACATATTTCCTAAATAAACATGATTTTATCTTCTTTTTTATGATTTGCCATTACAAAAATTGCAATAATCTAGGGGTAGCAGAAATTTGTGAAATTTTCCTTACAGACAGATTTATCAGCATGGGCGTAGGAAATATGTATTTGCATGTAAACATTTAAAAACAAAAACATTTTACACAAACAAATCTATTCGAATCTAGGCCCCCCTTGAAAACATCTCCATATACGCCCATGTTTTTAAGAAGGTATAATAGAACGCAAAACAATTATTTATAACATTTTTGTCTGTTTGTTTATGCGATTGTACTCGCTAATCTCAGGAAACTCACTGTCAATGAATCTCAGGGATTAATATACGAGTCTGTAGTCATCATTCAGACAAAATCAATCAAGAGTGCCATACATCAGTATATCACTTGCTGTTATTGCGATCACCAGGCACACAAATGAATGCACGTACTACACCGACGACGAAGAACTTGCCGTCGGCAAGACCATCCGTCGAGCCACTGAATCTCCAGTCACCGATATAATAGATTATAACTTAAAGGTGGCAACCTTTCACAGATATCAAGAGGCAATAAATAAATTTAGAAAGAAACACGGAATATCCTCCAGAATATAATATATAATACCAAAACAATTTAACGCAATCACCGGAATAGACCTAATCAAAACAAGTTAAATCTTCAATCCTTCTGTTGTGTAAAGGAGTGTACTAAAATATGAATTAAAAAATCACGCTGTATTCGCACACAGCAGGGTAAGCAGAGGCAACCTAGTGTTAATACACTCCGTTTCTCACTTTCTGCCAAATTCTGGAGGCATTTCATGTTAAGTGGCAGAACGCAATGCCGCGCTTAGCCTCGACACCAGAGCGAAGAAATGGAAATATAAATTTAAGTAAATATTTCATCTCCTCGAGTGGGGATCGAACTCACAACCAGTCGGTTTTACAGTCACACTTAGTGCCGCTGCGCCACGCCTCAATAAAAAAATCTCAAAATTAAATATTTAATAAAAAAAATTTTTTTTAAATAAAACATCACAAAAAAAAAACAAAAGGACTAAAGAGCAGAAAAGGACACGGACCCCCGATTTCCGTGGTATGTTTTACATAGTAGTATTTAAAAAAAATCTCAGTAACGGCTTCACCGATTTACATGCAGTTATCACTCCATTTAAAAATATAGTGTATATAAAGTGATTTGTTCGACAAAATTGCTACAAAATAACTATTTTATTGAATTGCCTGTAATTTTAGTTTCAATGTATGGATATAGTCCTTATAATGGTAATGTTATTAGAACACAGAAGTAATTCCGATTAGTAAATAAATAATAATATAGTTTAAACGGGCGAAGCCGCGAGCGACTAGCTAATAATAAGGTTAAACAACGCTCACCACAGTCGGAAGTGGATGGGTGTGCAGATGATGTCCTTCATGCTTTGTAGAGCGCAGAGACAAAAAGCCCACGAAGCGTTCATTTTTTAGTTATGTTAAATAATATTTAGAAGTTATATGTTTGTTAAATTATATTTTGTAAATAAACTTATATCATGACGCCGTCGTGGCGCAGCGGCACCTCGTTTGATTGTTCACGTGACGGATGTGGGCTCGATTCCCATTAGGGAGAATGATTTATTTGAATTATTTTCATTTCATCAAAACTATTTGGCATTGAGTTCCACGACATCAAAACGTAATGTCTCAGAAATTAGGCGGAAAGTGGGGAATGCAATATATTAACACTAAGTTTCCTTTGCCTTCCTGTGGTATGCAGGTGATGATACGATGTAACGATGCACGAGATAAAAAATAAAAAGAAGCATATAAAACAAAAAAGCACTAACTTCTACCCCGCTATGCGGGAAAAAACGTAAAGCTGTGAAAAAAAAGAAATATATAAACTTTTAAAATATAAAATAATAAAATGTGTTGACTCCATCCTTCCTTTTAAGTATCAATTTGGTGTGTTGTCGATTATTCGATTAAATTCGGAGACAAAAGCCGCCATTACCTAATATAGCTGTAGCCGCGAATACCAGTTGGCTGTCGAGCTGGCACGATCTGTGGGCGTACCTAGGTAATCTACATGAGTGTTAAACTTTAATACTTTGTACCATATGTTCTATTATTTTGATATTTTTGAAAGAAAATTATAAAAATTATTAGGAACAACAGCAACCCAAACGCGGCCTCGGACGATTAAACTTCGTGTTATATTAAGTATACTCGTAGCATGTTATTCTGATGTATAAGCTACATTACTGTAACGTTTCATCAAATTTTTTTTTATAAAATTTGTTTTATAAATTTTTTATATTTTTAAGGATCTTTTTAAAATTTTAAAGAAAAAAATATTCTTAGAAAACATATAAATCGTCCAGGTGATCTGACAACTAAGCCACAAAGAGGACAGTAGTTCATATCCGGCATATTTAAAATTGTTTTAACGAGCATTCAGTTTGAAGATTGTCAATATTTTAATTTAGCCGGAAACTAAATAACAGTGTTCTTATGCAGTTAATAAAAGAAAGAAAAAAACTTAAAAGTTTAAAACAGCATTTGAGCAATTCGAAACCTTGCAATTGTATGAATGAAATCCAGTTACAATGATTGCATCACCACTTGAGAAGTTATCCTTCATTGACAAATGATGTTGATGACGACGATGTATGCAGATTGAAGGTATTTGTGGTTGTTTTGTTAAATTTAAACGAATGTATTGAAGGTAATTGAAATATTTTAATATATTGAAATATTGTATAGCGAATAGGTACTTTATATTTTATATATTTACTAGTCGTCGAGTGCGGTTTTGTTTTAAAATGTAAAATGAATTATGCCCTTTCGTCGCGTTCTCGTAGGAATATAGAGGGATCGTCTCTTAGTGCCCTAAATACCATTTATTGTGCCATATTTCATCTTTCTAAGTTTAGTAGTTTCGGCTGTATGTTGTTATACATTTAGATTTATTAGATTATATAAAGATTTATAGAAAAAAATATATCTTGGTTTAGTTGGGATGTGTCGATTGTTATTGCGTATATTTCCACTCACAAGATTGGTTATTAAAAAAAATCATTTGCCCTGTTTGGTTAGATAAAAAGCCTCTCGCCATTAAAATAGGCATAATTAGATTATCTTAGGGCTGGCGTTGAAAAATATTATTTTTGTTTACTTTTCATGCTGTATCCCGCACATAGCATGAAAGGCAGAGGGAAACTGCAAGCCAAATGTTAAGACACTCCGTTCCAATTAAAACTCTTCGGTTCCATTACTTTCTACCGGACCCTAGAGGCAGATGTTGAATAGCGTAACTCAATGCTGCGCTTTGTCACGTTATCAGAGCAGAGTGGGAATCAAAACCACAACAATATAACAAACCTAGACATATTTGTTATTTAATTATTATAGTCTCTAAATTATTTATCCCATTTTTAGAAAATGAGTATGAGTTTTTGACGATAAGATTATTTTTTTATTACAAAAAATATCATAAGATGATCTTTATTTATACAATATCTTAACATACTCTAAAAGTATAATACATTTTTCATATATTTTTTGTCTGTGGACATCAACACTTGGTCATATTACTGGCCCTTATGACCTTTACAGGGACAATATAAAGGGGAGACAAGAGGGTATTCTGTCCCTAACAAGTAAGAGGATGCTTAAGAGGGTGTCGTTGACCACAGTGGCTACCCTTGAGGGATTTGAACCTGAATACGATGCAATCCACTTGGGATATGTCCAAGAACTTTATAGATACTGTTGTTATTATTTATACTGCATAAGCATAGGATGTAGAAAGATTTATATAAAACCTCAATTCTTAAATAAATAGAATAGAATAGAGAAGAATAATCTTTATGTACACAAAAAATCATGTAATTTGAAAAATTTTGGTATATAAAATGTACGCAAAACCGTAATTATTGCTTCAAGCAATACCTTACATACAGTCTTTGGTACATGATCGAAGTTGTAAAAGAAAATAGACTAAGAAATTTACATTGAACTGTTTTATTTAAAAAAATTATAAAAACGATGATAAATAAAGATGCAAAAAGCTTTTTAATTTGTTGACATTATTAAAAGGAAAACACTGTTAATTACATTTAAAATTCCAATGTTTATATCATTAACTTCTAAGAACATACATCATTTAAATTATACATACATATAAGAGACTAATCTCATTACAAATTAAGTTTAGTAAGGTAATAGGTAGAACTAGTACATTTTATATACATTCTATACGACGCGACGGCAGTAAATCAGAGGTCATAATGCAGAATATGCAGTCGAAGCGACCTCCAAGCTGAAATCTACACTATTCAATTTTAGCTAAATTCTTACTTAATCATGAACACTTACATATAGTATTATAAATTAATGTAATTTTAACATGCAAATTTAATATTACTAACATTTAAAGCTATATACTTTTATATTTATTTTATTTTTATATACTTTTCAAGAATATTTATACGATAAAAATGTGTGGAATTAATATTCAATATCTATATAATGTTATGCAGCAGTGTATGTTATAATTAAATTGTACCATTTACAGTGAAAAGAGCCACTATTGATACTTATTTAGAAAACGTATAAAAATTTTAACGTAGTGGGACTCGAACCCGCGCCTCCTGGAAACCGACCAGGAGGCGCGGGTTCGAGTCCCACTACGTTAAAATTTTTATACGTTTTCTAAATAAGTATTTTTCTTTCCTAAGTGTGGAATAACACTTTAAAAAATGTTTAAAAAAGCCACTATTGAGTTTATTACCGACTCTTATCAATAGAACTGCCTTTCGGCCCGGTGCCGGTGGTAGCTTTTTTTGTATGTGGATTCGACGATTCAAAAGTACTTACGATAATTATTTGAATGAAAAATATTTATTATTCTATTTGGAATCTAGAAACGAGAACAGAGGGTTTTAAAGCTAGATCCCCAGGTTCCCTCTGCCTACCCTGCTATGTGCGGGGTACAGCATGAAGCTAAAAGAAAAGAAAGAAAGTACTGAATTTTTAACAATAATACTAAAGTTTTTCAATTTTTTACAATAGTATGGTTTACTTTCAATTTAAAAAAATATTAAATTTCATTCACAAATTTGACCGTAGCAAAATTTGAATCCGCACTGCTTTTAATCCGTCCAACTGCTTTTTTTTTTTAACCAATTAAGCTATATTTTCTCATCGTCCTACAATGACATTCTATAAGGGAAGATTTTTAAAAGAACCCAAATATAATATTTTCTAAAATTATAGCAACGAACTTTATATTTGGTTCATATATTGAGGTCCTGATAACATATACACAGTACAAAGTTCGTAGTAAACAAGTTTACGTTTAATTATTAAAGTCCTATATCCTTGACATACTGCTTGTTTTCCTTAAACGGTCGTATTTTTACAGCTAGTTTATAATATACATACGAGTAAGTACTTAATTATGTTCCCTTTTTTATCAGGTCTTTTTATTAAAGAAATATTTTGCAGAGAAACTTAATGTTTTAATCGTTTTTAAATAATTTTTAGCTTTCCGAACCTCAAAAAAAATTAAAGCCTTATAGTATCATATTGTTGTCCATCGATCTGTCTCTGTCTGTCCATCTGGTCCAACACCATTTTGCTCATTTATAGAATATCAAATATCCATGTCAACCGTCCTTTGGAGTGTAGAAAAAAAAATACTTCTAACTCATAGCAATGTTATATTGAGCAAGAGAAGAAGTCGTGGCGCAGTGGCACAGGGTGTGACTGTAAAACCGACTGGTTGAGGGTTCGATCCCCACTCGAGGAGATGAAATATTTACTTAAATTTATATTTCCATTTTTTTTCGCTCTGGTGTCGAGGCAAAGCGCGGCATTGAGTTCTGCCACTCAACACGCAATGCCTCTAAAAATTCGGCAGAAAATGGGGAACGGAGTGTCTTAACACTAGGTTCCCTCTGCTTACTGTGCTATGTGAAGGATACAGCCTGAAGCAAAAAATAAAAAAAATATGTTACCTATACTTCCGTTTGACCGGCAGTCATGAAGTCGGTAGGGAACACTCGGCGTTGACCTACGAGTAGGAGTACGACTATATTTTTTTCTGTACTTCAAGTGATCGTCAACCTGGATATCGGATAACCAATTTAAGAAAAATGGTCTTCTCTGATTCTCTGAGAGACAGACAAACAGAAACAGATAGAGTTTCATTTTCAAGATCCGTTCCTGTAACGTTATAAAAATTATATGGCAGAGTAGATAAAAGAAATTTAGTGCCAAGACACTCTATTACTCACTTGTACCTTATATGTATACCTTATATGTCACCTTATATGTATATAGAATTTCAATATAATTTTTTACTGTTTCAAGTAGGTAGTAGGTACATATTATGTAAAAAAATATTAGTGTACAGTCTTGGACACGATCCAATTGGCATCGATATTTGACTTGGCTGTAGCTTAAAACTCACTTGAGAAAAAATATATAAATATGTTCAGTAGAGATGAAAGATACGAGTTGGATGCGGAAAGGCGTATTGCTGCAGGTAACAGGGTTAATGGTGCCTTAGCTGCATTGATGAGACGGCGAAACGTTTAAAATTGATTGGTGTTCCGAATGCACTTATGTCCCTTATGTTTATTTGTTCGGGTAAACGAAGCTCTGTTGTAACAATCTTTCACACTAACCTATCCCAAGTAACACTTGCTATCAGAATGTAATCTGCTTTGTATCTTATATCTTTGTTAGGAATCGTAATAATTTGATTCGTAAAATTTTGATAAAGCTTATTTTGTTTAATTGGATTGAAGGCACAAGCGTGTGACTGTAAACGGGTCGAATTGTGAGTTTAGTTCCAGAAATGGAATATTTAATATTTTAATTTCTCCGTTCTGGTGTTGAGGCAAAGTAAGGCATTAGGCTCCACCACAGTGGCGGAAATTAACCCCGCACTTTACGTCGTTCCAGAGTGAGAAAGTGGAAGTAATTCTTTCGCCTGAATGGAAACTGAACCAGTAGGAATTGTACCCAAAATATTAAAATATTTATAATTGTCTGTCTGTCTTTCTGTTTATCCGAGCTAACCTCTGGACCAGCTAAAGATAAAAGGGGTTGTGGAGCAAATAAAGTATAATTTAAGTAGTAAAGTTTTATCAATATAAAATATGTTGTTTGATAAAATTGTTACTTCCTA
>DWLH01001650.1:0-12329 GCA_018249795.1 Heliconius telesiphe telesiphe | reverse complement strand
AGAGAGCGGAAGTATCTTAATGGGAATGGAGTGTCTTAATACAAATTTAGGATTAGCCCTTCTCAGGATCCCTTTTGGATAGTCAAGGATGGATGGTGGATAAGTCAGGATTCTGCACATGCAGAATTTTAGTCGGTTTTAGTCGGTGTAATATATAAATATAGCATTACATAAATGAACACTTAGTGGTGAAGTGGTACAGCATCTGACAATGGGTATGGGTTTTATTTCCCCGCTGTGGCAAGGCAGAATTTGGGGAAAACTTAAATTAGGTAGAAATGGAAAGGACGGAGTGTTTTGACACTAGTTTATCTGTGCCAACCCGGCTATACTCGTATAGGGTATAAAGCGCCAAATAATAGGGGCAGTATAGCCGTTTACGTACCTATATTTTTTTAATTTTTATTTTGTTTGTGACTGATTTGATTTTAAAGGAACTTTATCATATATTCGTCATTCTAAATAAAGCAAACTATCTTATAAAAAGTTGTTAAAAGAAAAATTGATTGCAGTTAAAGCGAAAAAGAAAGACGTTCTCGTTGAAACACGTCCAAAGCGCTTCAAATACGACCCACAAAAGAGATTGTACAATTTTTTTTATCAGTGACAGAGTAATTACACGGCCCACAAAGGTACAGCCAATTTAGGGGTCCTTGAAACCCTTTGATGTTTTACAAAAAATATCTCTATAGTTCTTTCAATCTACAGTGCCGGAGGATAAGCGTACGATTTGTTGAATGGCTGATGTCAAGAATTTATACAAGCTGGGATTAATTTTCATCATGTACGAGTATATCATCATGTATATATTTGATTAAACAGTGTCTATATGTTTGTGGATTTTATCGATGTGAACGTGAATTTTATTAATAGATTCTTTTGAGTTCTCAACTTAACGCTGTATCTCCTACTATGGCAGGCAGACGGAACCTGGTTAAAGCACTTCGTTCCTCTGTTACATAAATGAAACTCCGCGCTTTGCCTCGTTATCAGAGCGATAAAATAAAAATATTCAACATTGAAGTTCTCCAAGTGGGTATCGAACCCACAATCGTCGAACTTACAGTCGCACGCTTGGGAAACTGCGCCTCAATAATTACTCATTTATTTTATTATAATAGTAAAACTTTTCTGAACACAAACTATTTACATTTAAAGATTAAACCTCTTTAGATTGACATTTAAACAATTCAGGAAATACGCAATGGCAAATATTTTCGTTAAGATAAAAAATTACAAAGTAAATAATCTTAATACGTACATGGATCTAATAAGATGACCTTGAATAAATAAAAATGTAATGTTGTGCAATATATTTCTGAATAAGCGATTCTGTCTGCATTATAGAAAATTTCCATTACTAAGTGACTGAGAGCACACATTCGAAACGACTGGGCCTGGATTCGAAATGCACTTTAACACGCATGGGCAGACTCGACCGGATCATTACCACCCCCGGCATTTAAAACCGGCGTGAAGTAGTGGCTTTATGCCACTGCGTTTTGCATCAGGTAATGCCGGGCTGCGGCGCCCAACCCACCTTAATGGCCGGCAAGGCACCTGTAGCTCCTCTGGTGTTGCACGGGGTCGTGGGCGGCAGTGATCACTTGCCATCAGGTGACCCGAACGATCGTTTGCCTTGTCCATAAAAAAAAAAAAGATACTGATAGAGAAAATTCCATGAGAACGGAAAACAATTTTAACGGAAATGGAAATTTACGTTTACACCCAAAAGAGTATAGTGGTGTGTGGTTTTATTTTATCTGCTCGTCTGTTTTTCTGTTTGTCCGGCCTCAGGTTCAGCTGATCTCAGGAACAGCTGCACTGATTTTATGGTACCTTTACTGAAAGAAGAATGGATTGTGGATATTTTTTCCAAAATTACCGCTTGATCGGGATTTACACTGAAAAAACTGTATTTGTCCCGTACCTAATAGGATCGCCTACTTAAATTAGTTAGTTGAAATAAATAAACATTTTTTTAATACGAAATCTTAGCAAATAAAATGAAATAAAATCTTTAAAGATTTAAATTTTACAATTTATTAAGTACATAATAGTAATTATCCATACCTATATTATAAATTCGAAAGTAACTCTGTCTGTATGTCTGTCTGTGTGTCTGTCTGTCTGTCTGTCTTTTACGCAATCAGAGCCAAACCGCTACTTCAATTGTGATAAAATACTCTTATAGAGATACTTGAGGGTCTTGGGATGAACATAGGATACTTTATATTTCTTATGACTGTAATTTTCCCGATATATACTGATATATTAAATTATATTTCAATTTGACAAGCAATTTATGCTGCCATATTAATAACAACCGTCGCTAAGCAACCGTCGCTAAGCAACAAGGAACTTTGTTGTCTTAACAAAAAGTTGCCCAAAATGGGTTTCCTGAACTCTTACGTGCGCTGACTCAACCTTAACCCTTTCAGACCTGGCGTACACAAATGTACACATAAAATATAAAAAAATGTTTTGGTATTTATTTCGCTACAAGTGCAATTGAGAACGCATGTGTTCAAATGTCTACATTATAAACTACAAAAATATATACTTTTAATGCAATCTCTTAGCATTCTTTGTATTTTTTTCGACATGGTTCGATCAGTGGCTGACCGAAGTTGGAGCTAAGTAGGTAAGCTCGTCATTTTTATTTCTAAAGAGTAGTAAATAGCTAAATATACGGACTGCAAAAATATAAATTGATGTGTTATATTCCTAAGGTCATAAGTAACATATAATTTGAGTTTGTTATTTTATTTTTGTATCAATTATCACAGTTTTTATATTTGTACACAAATGAACACATCAGGCGTAAACGATGTTTTTACGATTGCTGAAGTATTCTAGCTGTATATGAAAAATCTATTTTGAATATGTTTGTAACTAAATTATTAATGTTGTTGTTGATGCTGTATAAAATATTTGTTATATATGTCATATGTTGAGATAAAATACTTTTGGCCCCTTGAAAGCCCTATTTGCTGGAACTCTTTCCGATTTGGAGCTATCGTCTGATGACGAAGAACCGTTTGGATTTACATCTGACAGGAATTTGCTGTCTGTCCGAGTTGGTGCAGATGTCATCAATCAAAACCAACGAGAGCTATTGCACTGACGAAGATGAAAGGCCCAGCTCATTATGGATTGGACCAAATGATCCAGGAGTTACCAACATCTGCGATGAAGTGGTTCTCGAAGTATCGTCGACAACAGAAATAGAGTCCTCTCATGAAAATATACTTCAGAATATTAAGTCTAAACAGAACATTAGGTGGAGACACAGGGAACTCCTAAACACACCCTCATCAGATTGGTTTCATACCAAAGAATAATGAAAGTCTGGTGTTGAGGAATAAAATTATCATCGGTAAAAAAGGACAGCCCAGTGGCAGTAGCCCAATACCGCAAATTATTTCAAGAAGACCAGGAGAGGTTCGCCCTGTAGCGAATATAGCAAGAGACGGTGTTGGGCATTTCCCTGCACATGATGAGGGAATTGGGACACGCTGCAAAATAGTGGGATGCAAGGGAAGAACCAGGATTAAATGTATAAAATGCAAAGTTCACCGGTTTCAAACTGTTTCTCAGCATTTTATACGTAAACTTATGAATATTGCTTCTTGAATGGGACGAATGACTGGTTTACCTATGTGCCAACTATTTGCCTATCCCATAGAAGAAATCTTTTTTCCTTATAATTATTAGATATGTACTTAAGTTTTATTAATTTTATAAAATTAATTATTATTTCCTAATAAAAATATTTATAAATTTAACTTTTTATAATTCCTATAAAACCCCCTTAAACACTAGTCTTATCACGTAGGACGGATGTGCACATTTGTACACAAAAAGAAAAACTATTTTTTCTTAAAAACCTGACAACCAGGATTTTTTTCATAATATTTTCCTTAGTCTTTTTACTCTACTCTAGCTACAATTTTTTTTTGTAGATTTATTGGACACAAAAAATAATTCAGGTCTGAAAGGGTTAAGAAACAATATAAAAATAATGTTTTATAAAAATATTGTTCTTTAAAAAAATCTAATGAAAAAGTCTGCGATAGTATTTGTTTATCCCTGAAGGTTGAGCTACAGGAACCATTATAATATATTTCATTAAAATTTATCGGATTATTGTTAATGCGTTTTCTATATTATAATTTGGTATTCATTCTTATCAAAATAAATATAATAGTCACCTTTAGTATTTCACCTAGATTTAAATTATATTACACTATACATCATTCTAATAAATACTTAAGGAGATATCACTGATTCAAAATGAGCTCGACTCCGAGACGCGCGGTATGACCGACTTGAACAGGCAGACGACGTTGACGGTTTTGTAAATTTTCGTTGTTAGTTATTTGCTGTTTATTATTAATTTATATTTTTCTTTGGTTCTTCGTTATCTATATCGTTGTTATACACTTAATGAATCGTAATTTTCTTTTTTTGCGATTTTATTTACTATTTCTCGCAAAAATTATCGTATTTAATGTAGAAGAGTTTAGTTATTTCATTTAGTATCTATGTATGCGCGCACGTAAAACGTGTAAAAACCTTTTCCACGGATAATTCAGTATCCCGTGGAAATTCCGGGATAAAAAATAGCCTTTTTGTTGCTCCACAACCCCCGCTATCTATCACTGAAAGTTCTATATATTACTTATTTAGAAAACGTGTAAAAATTTGAACGTAGCGGGACTCGAACCCGCGCCTCCTGGAAACCGACCAGGTTTCCAGGTTTCCAGGAGGCGCGGGTTCGAGTCCCGCTACGTTCAAAATTTTTATACATTTTCTAAATAAGTATTTATCTTTCCTAAGTGTGGAATAACACTTTAATATCTTCGCATAGCATTATCTATTTTTTTACTGTACTATTATAGTATAGACTAGCGGCCCGCCCACGGTTTCGCCCGCTTAAAATACATGATTATTGATTTAATAAGCAGAATTGATTGACAACTATAATGACTTATAATATGATTTTTTTATTACTTTAATCTGTAATATTCTTTATATTTTCTTAATTCTAATATATTATAATATATATATTCTAATATATATTTTCTAATTTCTAATCCTATTGAAAACTGAAAATAATTTTGTAAATATTCGTATAGTTCAAGCGGGCGAAGCCGCGTCCGGGTCCGCTAATGCTATAATAATTAGTCAATTTTCTCTAAATACACTTATATAATATTATAGTAAATAAAAAATCCTTTGGTACAATCTGGCGAAGCCACGCAGGGGCTGCTAGTAGGCACAAAATATCTAAAAAAGCATTTAAAATCTCGAAGGAAAAAAAAAACGGGAATCGAATCATCAACCTGTCGGTTGCATGTACCGCTGCGCCAGACTGACTTTAAATTAAATTGTATTTTATAAATCTTCTCTAAGCATGAAAACCTCAAGGAAATTAAATACTAGAATAAATGATCTTTACTGTATTTTAAGAAATCGACCACAATCGCACACAAAGTGTGACTAAGAAACTAGTATTTCATAATAAACAGTGACATCTGGTACCTATTGAATATTATAATACAATTGAAATACATTCGAAATTCAGCATTTGATAGTTGCATAATAATAAGCTTCCCGAAATAAAGCAACCTAGAAACCTGAACTTGGAATATCGCAAAGTTATTTGCATTTCAAATTTGTAATAAGATCTTGTATATCTAAGTTTAATTTGCAAGGTACCCTTACTTTGGGTATTCTGTTTGACTAGTGTTAGCATATTGTGTAAAATAAAAATCAAATCAATTTCCATTTGGGGAAATTAAATATTTAATATTTTCATTTCTTCCCACTGGTGAGGAGGCAAAGTGCGGCGTTGAGTTCCGCCACTCAACACGTAATGCTTTCAGAATTTAAGTCTTAATGGGAACTTGTCTTAACATTAGGTTTTCAGTTTCCCGCTGCCTACACTGTTATGAGTGGGATACAGCGTGAAAGCTAAAACAAAACAAATAAATGATTTTGGAAATTTTAACAAAAAAATATATATTTTCATTTCCTCATTCTGGTGAGTTATTAAGTCTTAAAGGGAACGGAATAGGTTCTTGGTTTCACTCCGCCTACTCTGCTACGTGCTTGAAGTTAAGAAAAATATATTTTATCTTACATCTAAAAAGAAATATCATAGTACTTTTAGGTTAGTATTCTTTTTTTAATTGGATTTAAAAATATTAAACATTTTATTTCCTCGAGTGGGAATGGAAGTCACAACCTGTCGCATTTACAGTCGCGCGCTTGTACTATAATATTATGCCACGAAGGGCTTCTTCTAGTTACTATACATTTTGTTTTATTTGCACGGAGGAATAGAAAAAAAAAACACCTATAACTGAGTACACAAAAATTTTGCCAGGTATATTTGTAAGCTGTGAGAAAAAAGAATTCCAAAATGAATATTCAGTATGCATATTGTTGTCGACATAGTTCGTATTTTGATATTTCAACGAAACTTTGCGATAGAGATTGTTGTACAAATACAACGACTGGAAACAAAAAGAAAATCCTTGAAATTAAATTTTAAAATAACATAACATTTCCTTTTCATATTCAATTGTCATATCGATATGCAGAGAAAACTTAGTATTAAGTCCGTTATAGAGTTAAAACACTATGTTTTCCTTACGTCGGAACTCAACGCCGTAATTTGTTTCACTAAAGCAGCAAAATAAAAAATTTTTGAACATAATTTTGCTAACTATCGTATGTAGACTATGCTACTACTATGACAATATTAAAAAAAATATATTTGTTTGAAATTATGCGGTTCCGCTATTCAAGACAATGAGATAGAAAAAAAATTATAAAGATTGAAAAGTGTAAATAAATTTGATTCTTGAAGCCTTATATAGACGCAGATATGCAGCGTCTAGCTATAAACACGACGATTGGGGGTTCTATTCTACAATCGATCTTCTTACCAGAATAAGCTTTACTCTACAGTGAAATCTTATTCTGGTAAGAAGATAGAGCGTAACGTAGAGTTACGCCACTCAGCACGTAAGGACTCGCAAGTGAAACTAAAAGTGAACAACAAAACTTAAATAGTGTCTCCACACTACATTCTTCGACCTTTATATTGAAAAAGAAAAAAAATAGATAAAAAAAAATAAATCAAATAAATGTTGTAAATATAATATGTTTTTATATATTTATTTCACAAGAACAAAATACCAACATTATTTTTATCGAAAAAACAAACCGAACAATGTACAAAACAGTGAATGTTTGTTTTCGAGCAATTAACTGTTTAAATGTTCTTTGTTCTTACTATCTTAGTATTGTATTATTTTAAGTTTCCGTTGTACTGAGACGGCGAAGCGGGAGCAACGGGATTCCGGGATACTATATTTATTCATTCGTAACTCTTTTACCATTATTTCTCTGAAAACGCCTTCCGTACTTTAATCTTGGTTTTCATTTATATATAGAAAATTATATAAATGGACAAAATTTATTTTAGGTGAGTCGTGGCGTAGTGGCACAGGCGTACAACTATAAATGCGACAGGTTGTGGGTTCGATTCCCACTGTGTCTAGTAACGAAATAAAGCGCGGCGTTTAGTTTCTCCATTTAACACACAATGTCTCTAGAATTTAGCTGAAAGTGGAGAACGAAAGTGTCTTAATGGAAACGGAGTGTCTTAACACTAGGTTCTCATGTTCACTCTGCCTACCCTATGTGCATGATATATTGCGAAGGTAACCAAACATATTTAGCATTTAGGGTTCCGAATGGCAAAATATCAGAACTTTTAAAGATTCGTCACGTCTGTCTGTCCGTCCATATGTTACAGAAAAAATATTGTATTATGCAATAGCCAAGATTAGTTTCTCATACATCTTTCTCCACTTTTCGCTTTTATAGAAAACAAAAGCATTTTTCTATGGCTACGCGTTGAAATAATGTAATATATATTTAAAAATTACCATTAATTGAAACAGTAGTTTCTTAAATTAGTGTGTTTACCCGTACATACTTTTTAACTATCTATATTTTTTTTCAGCTTCACGCTGTATCCCGCACTCAGCAGGGTAAGCAGAGGGAACCTAGTGTTAAGATACTCCGTTATCCACTTTCCGCCAATTTCTGGAAACATTGCATGTTGAGTGGCGGAACTCAACGCCGCGCTTTTGTTTCGACACCACAGCGAAGAAATGAAAATATAAAAGTAAATAAATATTTCATCTCCTCGAGTGGGGATCGAACCCGCAACCAGTCGGTTTTACAGTCACACTTTGTGCCCCTGCGCCACGACTGGCCTCTATCTATATAATATTAATTTATTTAATTGAATCTCTGTATATTTTCATAAGCTTGAAAAAACTACATTCTCCTTATATAATTTGTATTTGTTTTTGTTTTCACACATCTTCCTCATCCTCATCCTTCCTGTACATACTTCCGGTTAAATGTTTGATGATAGAACCTAGAATTTTCCCTTTCCGTTAACACACAGAAAGATAAAAGAAAAATATTTTATAAGATAATTCTTATAAAATATTTTTCTTTTATCTTTCTTATAAGATAGGTTTTTCTTTTTATTTAGTACATGCCTTAAATAACTTAAGTAAGCTTACTACTATATATTTTTTATTATAAACAAAAAACTAACTTTATCGATAAATATTCTGACTTACTGACTCACACTTTAGTTTACTAGTAACGTGGCGTTGAGTTCAGTTACCCAACTCCCTACGTCTGGTAAATTGGGGGGCCAATGAAGAAGGAGTGTTTCAATACTTGGCTTCCGTTCTCTTTTTTGCTATGCGGGAAGAGACAAAAAACATAGTTACGACTGATTTATGAAAACGTATCAAAATTTGAACGTAGTGGAATTTGAACCCGCGCCTCTTTAGAAACCGGCCATGCGCTCTGACCAACTAAACCATACGTTCTCATCGGGCTACGTCGAAATTATTATACGCTTGTTATATTGTACGACTGATTTTATAAGAGAAGCAATTCTTAAAAATGATTCACCACCACTAGTAAAAAAAATTAAATTCTCAATTTTTTACTTATGCCTACAATTATTTGTATAAAGGACACAGAAACTCTTTTATTATTATGATTCTGGACCCAATTTGAAGGTACAGAAAGCTTACTTTATTTGAAACCTGAAAGGAGAATCGACCTGAGGTACTAATTAATTTATAGAAGAGATAAAAAATATATCTCAAGTAGAATACGGTTAGGATTGAGACCAGTCGTGGCACAGGGGCACAAGTAAGCGATTGTAAACGCTACTGGTTATAGGTACCATTCCCACTCGAGGAAATGAAATATTTATTTAAATGTATATTTTAATTTCTTCGCCCTGGTATCGCACAGCGTTGAGTTCTGCACTCAACACGCACAGCCTCCAGAATTCAGCGGAAAGTGGAGAATGAAAGTATCTTAATGGAAACGGAGTGTTCTTATAAGTTCTCATGTTCACTCTGCCTACCATGCTGTGTACAGGATACAGCACGAAGCTAAAAAATAGCTTTAAGGGTTACGAATTACAAAATTACGAAACCCTTATAGATTCGTCTTGTCTGTTTGTCATTTCATATGTTACAAGCATTTTATGCAACACTTAAGATTAGTTACTGATATAACCGTAGCGTTTGGCACTCCGTTCTCTCTGACTACCCCGCTAGGGATAAAGCGTGAAGCTAGTTTAGTTACTGATATCATATATTCATTTTACACTTTCCGCCCTTTTAGGAAAAAAAATCTATTATTTTACGGCAATGCCTCCAGAATTCGACGAAAAATGGGAACGAAGTGTCTTAACACTAGGTTTCCTATGTTAAGCCTAACCTACCCACAGCGCCTAGCTACCTTAAATCGTACTAATATTAAACTTAAAACTATTGGATATGTAGATCATTATATATATATATATATATATATATATAAAATCAGCTTCACGCTGTATCCCGCACACAGCAGGGTAGGCAGAGGGAACCTAGTGTTAAGACACGCCGTTCCCCACTTTCTGCCGAATTTTGGAGGCATTGCGCGTTGAGTGGCAGAACTCAACGCTTTGCCTCGACACCAGAGCGAAGAAATGGTAATTCGAAGCGCAGAATATATATATATATATTATTCTTAATAAACAACATTCGTCAAAACTATAAATAAATAAGGCAAAAATAAGGTACGGTTAATTTTTTTGTTTTTTTTTATTCAAGTAAAGATGGTAAAACCAAAAAAAAACGAAGAAACTTTCATTTCTTATATTGAATTATTATATATTTAATAAAGCTGTGAGACAATATAAAATTTAAAAGTGTGGCCCTAGTAGTATATTAGATATCACAGGAGTTATAAAATATTGTAGATTCAACTCTTACTATAGGAAAATTTTTTTTATGGAAAAGGACAAGGCAAACGATCGTTTCACCTGATCGGGTCACCTGATGGTGAGTGATCACCGCCGCCCACGACCCCGTGCAACACCAGAGGAGCTACAGGTGCGTTGCCGGCCTTTAAGATGGAGATAGACGCGCTTTTTGAAGGTACCCATGTCATATCGACCTGGAAACACTGCCGCGGGTAGACCATTCCACAGTTTCGTGGCCTGTGGAAGGAAGTTCCTACGAAACTGCACAGTAGAGGACGACCACGTATCCAGGTGGTGTGGATGATATTTTAGCATGTGACGTACTGTGCGGTTAGAAAATTCGGCGGCAAAATGAATGAATGAATGAAATGAAATGAATTATTTTCTTCATTCGACGATTCAAAAGAGCTTATAATAGTCTATTTGAATAAAGAATATTTTGAATTTGAATTTGAATTTTACCACTTTGATTCAGTTCCGCGATTTGACTCAGGAAAATACCTATCCTACCTTGCTATGCAAGAAAGTATGAAACAACAAAAAAGAAATAAATTAAATTGACTCAAATATACTAGTAACGTAAAAAAAACATTCTATATAGACTTTAGTATATGACTAAAGTCTATATAGAATAAGTGATTTCAAATCACACCTTAGGAATGACGTGATCGCCTTCAGACAGTACTAAAATAACAGTTTAATAGCGCCGTCGTGACGCAGTTACCATACAAATTAAATGTAGTATATGGTTAGTTGTTAATTAAGTTTCTTTATGTATATGCACTGCCGCTCTGGTAACAAAATTGTGGCGGATACGGAGCTGAATACAGTGCTTTGCCTCGAGTGAGGAAATA
Source organism: Heliconius telesiphe telesiphe (assembly GCA_018249795.1). Taxonomy (NCBI): domain Eukaryota; kingdom Metazoa; phylum Arthropoda; class Insecta; order Lepidoptera; family Nymphalidae; genus Heliconius; species Heliconius telesiphe. Next base: position 1,103 of record DWLH01001650.1, on the reverse strand, counting down.
AAAATCTTTAATATTTAATTGCTTCTTGTGAGCACCGAACCCACAACCGTTGCGTGTGTTTGCCTAAGAATAATGTTTAAAATCAAATTCCGAGCCTTTCATGGCGCAACGGCACAGGATGTGGTGGTAAACGCTCCAGCTAAAGATTCAATTCCCAATCGGCACAATAAAATAGTTTCATTGTCTTCATTCTGACAAAATAATAACGCCACATTGACTTTCGCTTTCAACACGCAATATCTCGAAAATTAAGCGGTACCTCCACGGAGTATACTTAACATTAGGTTCCCTTTAGCTACAAATGTCGAAAAAAGTATAAAGTTAAAAAAGACACAATTTCGTTCATCCACTGCACCTCTTATAGCCGTTTCTAATAAAGAAAGAGGTCACGGTTAACGTGTCGACCCAAATTGCTGTGTCCACTGAAGGAATAAACTCAAGCAATTCGCTTGTATCAAGTTTAATGGGTATGGGAAATTGTAACGAAAACTGTACTGTACTATTGATTTGTTGTAATAGAAATTAAAACTGTTGTGATTTGTGATTGAGGCTGCCGTGGCGCAGAAGTAGAAATAATTGTAACCAAGACTGCTGTGGCTTCGATTCCCATTTGAAGGAATGAAACATTAATGTTAATGTGGAACGGTATAGATGAAAAATAAAAAAAAATAAGGTTTTTAATTTTATAGTTCACGCAAAAATGCGTTTCGGCTGTCACTAGTAAAGAAATTAGCAATAAAATCACAAGATATTTTTTTTGCAACTTCACGCTGCATCTCGCACTCAGGTAGGCAGAAACTGGAGAAACTAGTTTCAGAAAACTCCGTTCTCATTATTAAGACACTTCTGTTACTGACTTTCCGCTGAATTTGGGGGCATGGCATGTTGAGTGGCGGAAGTCAACGCCGCGCTTTGCCTCTTTATCATAGCGAAGAAATTAAAATAATAATAATAAAGAAATATTTATTAGTGGAAATCGAACCCACAACCTGTCTTGTGTACCGTCTGTGCCACGACAGACCTTGAATTTTTATTCAGATTTTATTCCTAACTTAAATAAACTAAGTAATATACGTTCCTTATTCCAATATAACTTTTCTATA
>DWLH01001649.1:0-12330 GCA_018249795.1 Heliconius telesiphe telesiphe | reverse complement strand
TATACTTTTATAATTAAACTATTTAAATTAAATTATTTAATAAATCAACTATCAAATATATTCATAAAATAAATCTAAATAAATAAAATTTTAAATTATTTACTTGATAGATATAATAAATTAAAAAATTATTTTTGATAATATTAAATAATCTTTGCCCTCTATAAAATTCTCTTCAAACTAAATCAAAATTTTATACTGTAAATTAAAAAAATGGTACCGTTTGTATGTAAACACAAATTCTATATGGACATACATCTTTTACATCATTTATTTAAAAAATGAATCTAAGTGTTTCTTTGAATTTATGAATAATATCTGTCAAGTGTCAACAACCGTCAAAAAATATTTATAATCTATGCGAGGCTTATGAAGGCAAGTGACGATTGGCATTGGTGAACGTTTGTTTTTAAAAGTGGAAGACTTTCATTTAACTTTTTCTAACACTAATAATATATGGAAAAATGAGAAGAACTTATAAATCTAAAAAAGAAATTGATGGCGCGTTAGATCCACGCGATGTTCTATTTACAATGGATCCAAAAAGTTCCGTTTTCGATGCGTTTTATATACAAAACATTAAGCAAACAAAGCGAGACATGTCAGTGGGAGCATCTATGCAATTTGCTGCATCAAATAAAGTTCGTAAAAGAAAATATGTGAAAAGAGTGAAAGAACCAGACATAAATATTAAGGCATCATGTTCAACTTCTGGATATCTAACACCAGATAAGTCATTACGTGTAAATAAGCCGGTAGATTTGTTTGACCAACTCCTTGAATCCTCTCGTGTAGAAACTAATAATAAACAAAATATTAATAAATTGAACAATTTCCAGACACAGTGAGTAAAATAGACAATATTTATTACTGTCATTATGTTCATAGTACTATACTATTTTTATTTATATTAAATGTTATAAAATTTGTTTGAAGGTACAAAAAACCATATTATAAAAGGAAATCTAATAAGAAAATACGGAATTATTGTAGAAGTGACAGTACAGGTTTGTATTCTATCCAGATTAAGTACATTATAGCCTATTTAGGAAAATTTGACAAGAAGACAACTAAAAATGCCTTTTTATTAAAATACGTTTAGGTCGCATTTTTGTTTTACGAGAACCTAGACATATTTGGTGCTTAATGCCTCAATAGTAATCAATAGTAATCAAATTACTACATCAATGATTCTATTTTCTTTTAAAAGCTTTAGGCTCAATTGAGTCAAATCAAATTTCTCATGCCATTGCAATGCTTAGAATGTCATTATAGAAGGCCTCTCATTTCTTCAAGATATCAGCAAACTCCTTAATATGTATCTAATGAGATGATGAAATATATTAAGCATTATATGTTTTATGGCATTTAGTATAAAAACATGTTTCAAGTTGTTGAGATTGACATAAAATAAAATATTATGAGCAAAATCTTCAGCATTGCTGTACTAAGTTGGTTATAATGTTTTTTAAAATGTAAATTTAATGTAATTTGGATAAAAACAATAATTTTTAATAACATAGCATATTTTTGTTCACAGATTCAGACAAAGAAAACTCAAATTTTAAAGATAAAACTCAAACACAAAATATATCTGATATATTGTGTCATAAGTTAGAGATAGAAGAAGAAAACAATTGTAGTCCACCAAATGTTGATGAATCAATTGATAATATTGTAAAAAATCTTTCCTTATTTAATGAAAATAAGCAAAAACATATTAAAACTCCTCAATATCCTAAAAATATCCAGATTTCTGAAGTTATAGCAAATTCACCATTATGTAGTACACCTTTCCATGAAAAATATAGAGGGAAATCTATATATAGATTTTCACCTATTTCAATAAATTTAAATGACAGTCCAATTATATCAATGACTCCAAAAAAAAGAGAAAACAGTAGGGAAAGTTTATATATAGAGAAACAAAATTATTTTCAGCAAATACCTTTTAATACTAGTTCCTATAATGAAGAGGTAAATTCACCAATATTACAAAATAAAACATGTAGTAAAATATTTAAAAAAGCTACAAAAACTAATCAAAATAAAACCTGTGAAAATGAATTGTTTGAAAATAAATCTTTACAATCAAGTGAGTTGGAACCTTTCCTAGGATTTTCTAGAAATCCAGAAGATTTTGAAACTGAGGCTGTTGTAGATAATAAGGAATATAAGGATATGGAAAATAATCTTTTAGGGAATGAACAAAGTTTTCAAGTATTTGTTAAATCCGTTATGAGCTTATATGATACAGAGGAAAATGTTATCAATGACAATAAGAAAACATTAAGTATAAGTTCAGAAGAGAGTAGTACTATATATCATGAAAATATAAATAATGAATCTAATTATGATACATGTGAAGAAGATGAATCTATAAATTATAATGACAAAGAAAATAATAAAAAAGACCTTATTATAGTCATTGATCGACTTAATGATTCTGTTTTTCAAAAATATTATAGTAAAATGCCAAAAGCTTCTCTTAAAACTAATGAATCAATAACAGATTTAACTAATAGTGATGATTATGCTAGTGTAGATGAAAATGAATTTAAAGATTCATCAAATTCCAGTTTTAATGAATCTGAAATTAGTAATGACTTCAACAAATCATCAATTCTAACAACAAATGAATTAGACCAAAGTAATAATTCAGAGACTAGTCTTAATGAAACAAAAGAAGAGAGAAAAGAAACTAATAAGGCTGATGAAGATTTTTGTGTCAATTTTGTAACAACTAGACGAAGAAATGGTGTTACAAATAATTCTTTACTGCTAACATTAGATAATTCTATTACAAGTGGAAGCAGTGCTGATTTTGACAAGACTGTAGTAAAATTAAAAGAGAGCGATAAAATAGTGAAAAACGAATTGGATATTAAACAAAATGATGATATACAACTTGTAGACGAAAGTATATCATCTGAAGAGAAAGCAACTGATAACATTGAAGTAAATCTAAACAAATCAATGTTAAACTCTTACAATGGTAATAAAATTGAAAAGCCTTTATTAAAACCTAGGAAAAAATCTATATCTACCATAAAGGAACATAGAAAATGTTCAATTGCTCTAAATGATACAAAGAATAGTATAACATATAGAAAAATAATGACTAGAAAAAGTTCAAGATTAAATGGAGAAATTACAGATATAGATGTACCTGAAAATAAAATAGAAGAAAATGAACAGAATTTATCAAATATAAGTAAAGATATAGTTGATATAAATGTTTCTAGAACATCAATATATGAAAAAAAACAAGGAATAGTTTTACAACCAGGCAAAAGATGGGAAAGATCTTTAAGTATTTACAGAAGAATGACCACAATGGCCGACCATTTTGATCATTCTATTTTAGATCTTGAACCTCTTGATACAAAAGGAAGGAAATATCGTCAAAGTGTTATCAGCACAATGGAAATGCAAGATATAAAAGGTAATTTTAAAAGTAGGCTTAGTGTATAGATTTTTTATATATTTTTTAATACAATAAAAACAAAGCAGCTTTATGCTTCACCCATATAGCAGGGCAATCCAAGTGCATTTAGTGTAAAGACACTATGCTTTCAATATTCTCTGCCTGAATTTAGTTATTGTTGGAACTCAATGGGACGTAGGATAAATGAAAATAATTAATTTTCCTAAGTCCAGATTGAACTAACAGCTGTCACATTTACAGTAAGATGCTATCCCACTGAGCCACAATAACACACTTAAATAAATGTATTTATGATATATGAAATTATTTTCTATGTATTTTTTTAATATCATAAACTTTTTCGTAAGTAGAACTGTAAAAAAAATAAGAATTTGGCACTTTCAGTCAAAGTTTCAGTGTAATGTCAGGTTAAAATTATTTCTCCATTTATGTTTGTTTATTCTATTGATATATTTATATTTAAAATGAATTATTTTAATGTGTAAATATTTTACAGGTTCAGTACACAATGAATCAATCCATAGCCGCAGAAGTACTTTTGTCTCTAAACCTTCTAGGTCTACCATTAGGATTGTAAGAGTAAGCAAGAATAACATAAATAATATTTTAATTATTTCTGTTGTTGTTAAGAATACCACATGCCTATATATATATATATATATGATTAAATGGAAAAGTAACACAAAATATATTCTAAACTCTTCAACTTATAAGATTGTTTTATATTCACTAGAATAGATGGAAAATATTTTTTTATGTAAATTAAAAGGATATACGTTATTTTAAATTAAAACTTTATTTTAGGAATCTAATGCTTCAAGATTTAGTTTATGTTCCACAACACTGTCTGAAGATTTGCAAGGTAATTAATTTTTATATTTACTACTTTTCCTTTATTTATTGAAATTCAAAGAATCCATTACTATTTCTTAAATCCGTTACAAAGTCATTACGTATAATTACTTTTCTAAATAAAACTTAATTTATTGAAGTATTTTGTTAAAGTAAGCAGTTTATAGTAGATATTTGACTAGCGTACTGGCAACACCGAATATACGTTGTACTTGTAATTTATAAATGCTAGAATTTCTTTTTCATCTGTGCGTCAATCGTCATTCATTCACGGAAGCTGACGCTGTTATAGTGTCGCTGCCATTGTAATTTTTATTTTTTTTGTTATTAACAAGTTATCTCTTAGATAATTTACATTAAGTAGTGATTTTTAATAACTACTGTCGGTAAACAGTAGTAGGACATTTTTATATTGTGTAAATCTTTGTGATTGATCGGACATTTTGACTGCCATTCTTTATCCCTAACGGGATAATAGCTTGGTTCTGAGCCTTTGTTCATAAAAAGTGTCTAAAGCAGAGTGCATGCATCTTTCCCTGCAATACACAGGTGAGTTTTAATAACATGAAATAATATTTGGGCCATATTATTGTAAGCTTGCGTGGTTTCACAGATTCTACGTAACACTGATTACTCATGGGGGAAAGTTCGTCATTCGCTTCCTAGTATATGTCATTACGTCGATTCTTGTATCGAACAATATGTTTTATTTGCAGGATTTTTGACCGACGACTGTGATGATACGATTGTTGAGCTATCAAAACTATCGATCGGTGACTCTGATCACGAGGTCACTGTTTTAGAAAAATTTCATGACACCACGAGCCGTGTAACGACCGCGCGGGACTACGTCTTGCGACGTTGCAATCAAACAGAAGTTGTACTGTTTGATGAATGCTATCCAGATACGTGAGTATACGCCATTGATAATCTAATTATATTACTATCGTATTTTATTACACAACAAGGTGGTGTTATTCAGAAAACTGTTTATATCGTTTTATTGGGTCAAGTGAAAAGCAAGATGGTGGCTACACAACAAACACATGTTGTTTTTGTGAACAATGAATGAAAGCTTTTGTTTTCTTTTCTGTTTCTTTTGTTGAAATAAGTTTAGCTAATGAGACAATTTATTATTTTGTGGATGTTTCTCAATATTTAATGATTGTCGTTTTTCTGCTATTTATATAATAACATTTTTGAAGAAATGTTTTTTTTCGTCTTTGACCTAAATTTAAAAAAAAAACTACCTCGGCTCATATAATTTTAATTTTACCTTCATTATATAAAAAAAAAACCAAATGTAGTTTTTTAAGTTTTTTAGATATAAATTCTAAATAATTATTGAATTGCTGTTATAGCTTACTTAATTACAATAACCTTTATTTTATGTATTTCTATGAATGAGTCTCTTATTGGTAGAGTAACAATTTTTTTCTTGTGTTTGATCTTTTTAATAAATAGTAATTAACATATTGTTAACTCAAGCCTCAAAAATATGTCGATATTATTAATAGAAGAACTGAATAGGTTTTATTAAATAAAATATGTATGTTTAAATTCATATGTAATCTACCCTACTTCAAAATTTATATGGCATATATATTTGTTTTATAAAATGAAGAATGACAAGTTTAAAGTTCCCCTAAGAGAAAAAAAATACCCTTATATACTCAGGATTACAATCAGGATCACTTTGTCATCTGTCTCTCTATCACTTTGTAAAGTCCCTTTTTTATTTAGAGTCCTGAAAAACTGCCGCAAGATCGGCGAGGGTGTCTACGGGGAAGTTTACCTCTGGCGCGCTCGAGACGGCAGAGCCCGTGTGCTGAAGATAGTGCCCATAGCCGGCCACATCAAAGTAAATGGGGAAGATCAGAAGGACTACCATGAAATCATATCTGAGATTGTGATTGCTATGTGAGTTTGGAATTTTTTTTTTCTTTTGAGATTTTTTTGGTAGAGGTCACTTTGCCAAAGTTTAAAATTTTTGTTATTGTGTTGACAAGTTGATGGTAGTGGATTTGATTCCTGCTTGTGGAATATTATTTTTCTTTTCTTTGCTCTAGAAAAAACAAAAGGTGGAGGAGTTGAGTTCCGCCACTTAATACACAAAATCTTGAAGCCATCACCACTTTATCTACATTTTTTGCTTATGTTAAATGATGTATTTTTTATTTTTTGCATAGGTTGTGTCATTCAAAGATTTTTCTTTACATAATTCTTATAATATAAATGAGAATCATAAATCAATTACAAGTAAACATCATTGCTAACATAATGTTTTCATTAACATTAATTGAATTTGTTTATCTGTATTTGCAGTATTATAATACAAACATGTTTGCTTGGGATTTACCTTACATTTTTATTAATATTATTTACCTTATATTAATGACGCATTATATTTAAATTAATATGGCATCTAAACAATAGATTGACAAGCTGTAGATTCTCTGGAAAAAAGCACCTGATTGATATTATGATGTTTTGTGGTCTCGATCCGCTGACAAAGGAATAATTATATTTAAATAGTTTTTCATTTCTCTGCTCTGGTAGACCATGGGCGGCGTTGAGTTCCGGATATAGGGAAAGTAATACGACAAATAGGGAACCGAGTGGCCTAACATTATCTTATGACCTACCCTGCAAATGTAGGAAAAGCTTATTCTTCCTGTCATTTTCCCTTTTGTATATTTTATGCTTAATATTGGTATGTTCCTTCCTCTATAATCGATAGAAGATAGAATTGAAGTCACATTTCCATTCAGTTAGATATATTTGCCATTTGTGCCATTTATAATATACTAAATACACATTGGTTGTGGCATACAGTAGAACAATTACATTTGGCAATACAAGCTGTTTATTTGCTTAGAGCAAGATATTTACAATTGTAATGCAGAATTCGTTAACCCTAAAGGTTTTTGATCTTGCATATAAATATTTGCCTAAGCTTAGTTTTGTCCATTTATCTGTGTCACTTTGCTTTGCTTTGTTTATATTTGCTATAACTCACATATATTGTAGATGCATTGAATGATTCATTATCGTGTCATGTACAAAATGTTGTAATTGTGAAAATCCACATAATTAAATAAAGTTCTTTAAAAAATATAATTAAAAAAGGAAAGTTTTTTTGTGTTTTTTCTTTAGGAAAGTATTTTTGTAGCTTCCTGCTGTGTATTGTATTGTATCCCACACATGGTGAGGTAGGCAGAGGGAGCCGGGGAGCCTGGTATTCAGACACTGTTCTCATTAAGACACTTCCGTTCCACACCACCGAATTCCGAAAACATAGCGTGTTGAGTGGCGGAACTTAACTTCGTGCCTCGATACCACAGCAGGAAATGAAAATATTAAATATTTCAATTGCGATTTCAATAGTTTGTATTTTTTTTTAGTTTCACGTTAAGCGTGGCGTGAGTTTCGCCACTCAACACACAATGTTTCGAAAATTGGGCGGAAAATGGGGAACGGAGTTTCTTTCACTAGATTCACTAGATTCCATCTGACCTACTTTGCTATATATCATACATATATATGCTGAATACGGTAATAAAGCTAAAAAATATTCCAATACCGCGAAGCTTATGATCATGAATTACTTCCAAGGATAGATTGCACATATCTAAATAACCTATTCATATCTAATATCAGTCTTATCATTTACATGTTGTATACATGTCACTAAAAAACTAACTAAAAAACTAAACAAATCACTATAAAAACTAAATAAACAATGACATTTTTACTTTAAAAAATGGATAGTAAAACCAAGGACTGTTTGTTTTTGTCTTTATCTATGCCTATTAAGGATGCTATTCACGAAAATAAATGTTAATTGAATAAACTTCCTATTGAGGAAGTTATGTGAAGATTAATATCTGTGTAGCCTTACTATTTTGCACAAATGTCTGCCTATTTTTTAAGCCTGTCTTTGTCCAATAATATCTTTTTATTGTGTCGTGATCATTATGTAAAATATCTGTGGATAATCTTTTAAGTCTTTTAATGCTATATTTTTTTATTGTCAGAGTACACAAATGAAAATCGTATATAATATAGACTCCCGTCAGTGGGCATCAAACCCACTCATGGCCCATCTCTTTCATCTATAATGATATAGTCAATACATCTATAATGTTATAAGGATGAACAGTTTGTTTGGATGAATGCGCTAATCTTAAAAACAACTGGCTCGAATTTAAAAAAATACTTTTGTGTTAGATAGTTTATTTATTGAATAAAACTTAGAGTTTAGAGTTCGCCTGCTTAGAGTGTAAACCTGTTAAATTATTTTTTAACGTCATGTAGCCTACTTGTTATACACTATAGTATTGTATTAAAACTTTGTACGTTTATATATAATATTTCGAAAGTGTAAAAAAAAATACAAAATCGACCTTTATCTCATGTAGTAGGAAAAATACAAATCAATTTCTGGAATTGTTTAATAAAATTTATTTATAAATGAGTTTTTTTTTTTCAGGGAATTGAGCGCACTACGCGCTCCTATAGCAGAAATAGAACAACATTTTGATGAGGGCAAGAGTGTTGAAACTTTGGATCTACATTCTGTAATGAATGCTTCTGATGTCTTCAATGAGGTTTGTTTATTTTTTTCTTTTTATGTTAATTTGGTAAAGAGGAATTAGTGTGGTAGCTTCACGCTGCATCCCGCATATAGCAGCATAAGTTTATAAGCAGGCGTCAATAACAGCGTTTGTAAAAGCGATGGTTGTGGGTTCAATGCCCACTAGACAGCAAGAATCATTTGGATTTCCACAGCTTTGACAGGAAAAAACGTGGACTTGTGTTCTGCCTCAAGTATAATTTATTTGAGGCCAGTCGTGGCGCAGTGGCACGAAGTGTGACTGTAAAACCGACTGGTTTTGGGTTCGATCCCCACTCGAGGAGATGAAATATTTACTTAAATTTATATTTCCATTGCTTTGCTCTGGTGTGTCGAGGCTAAGCGCGGCGTTGAGTTCTGCCACTCAACACACAATGCCTCCAGAATTCGGCAGAAAGTGGGGAACGCAGTTTTGCGCTCCGTTTTCTCTGACTACCCCACTAGGGATAAAGCGTGAAGCTAGTTTAGTTTAGTTTTTATCTTTCAAATAATGCGACAGACATTTAATGAATCACTCGTCATTTTATCTAGAGATAATGAAATATTTGTTCGATAATATATTTAGGTCAGATCAATGTTATGATCTTTGCAAGTTCAAATTTTGTGTGTGGTTTAGATAATTGCGTATATGGTATCATTTTTTTTTTAAATATTGCGATAGATCAAGGTCTCGATATATACATGTCATACATATGTATCTTTTATTAGGGAGATTGTCCTCTTATTATCTCATTTTTATCGTTTAACATTTATAAATATGATTATACTGATAGGAATAACAATTTACATAAACCTTTACTACATAAATAAATAGAAATCGAATGGTATTATTTTATATTGCCCATAGTAATATATGCAATTAAAAATATATATATTCTTTAACATTTGTGTCATTTTATCCACATCTAATGATTGGTAGTAGTGTATTTGACTTCATGCTGTGGGATCCACACATAGCAGGGAAGACAGAGAGAACCCAGTGTTAAGGCACTATGTTTCCATTAAGACTCTTCCGCTCCTTACTCTCTGTCGAATTGTAGAGGCATTGTATTTTACCAGAGCAAGGATAAGACAATCTTAAATATTTCATATCTTCAAGTTGGAATTGACCTCATAACCGGACATTACAGTTGGACACTGCTACTATTGTCGTCAATTATCTACTGTGTGCTTTATGTAAATAATATTAGCATTCTGCCCTCCTTTTCAATATAAACTATAACTGTCCCAAGTTCCATATTTCTGCATCCGCACAATTATCGTTAAAAGGGATACAAAGGTTTTTCTCCATTTATTAAAAAATATAGATATAATTGTTTCAAACAATTGCACTTCCATGTAACATATAATATTTGTGATAAATTAAATTTATTAGTATTCCTATTTCACGGAATGTGATTCATTATTTTTTAATGATTCATTGTGTGTACTTAATTTTCATTAAAATATATAAATTAATCGGTTTTTTTTTCTATATAATTATAATTGCTAAACAAATATGATAATGATTTCACGGTATTTGAGTTTTATGCTTTGTTTGCATTTATTTGATAATTGATATCTTTTTGTTTGTAATATGATGATAGTTGCTAGTTCAAATTGCTTTTAATGGGATTTTAGTGGTTGCATTAGATTTTCTTTCAAGGAGGCAATAATTAATATAAGGTGGCTTATAGGCTATGATGTTATGGTGCAGTCAGTGCATATGCTTTTATATGTAATTATGGTTTGATCTCTTGAGGGAACTTAAAATTATTTTCATTTAATATTTGGTACGGAATGAATGACGAATCAATTGTCTCAGGATCGAAATAAATTGGTTATTGTGATTTTTCTATTAAATAAAGTACATAATTATTTTCATGTATTGTATTCCAGGTTCTAGCAGTCAGATGCGTACAAGGTAGCTACCCTTCCCGCCTCCTCGATCTGTGGGAGCTGTACGACGAGACAAAGGGCTCGGAGAACGACACGCCCGCCGTGCTGCCTACGCACCAGCACTACCTGGTGCTGGAGCTCTCCAACGCTGGACAGGACCTTGAGAGCTACCAGTTCGTGAACGCGGAGCAGGCGTATGCGCTGTTTAAACAGGTGACAATTTTGACATTTGACAGCTTTGACTTTTTTAGTGTTTGACATATGACAGCTTTGACGTTTTTAGTGTTGACGATTTTAATAGTCGACAGATTTTACGTTTTGTCTTGTAAGCAGAGGAGTGATGTTTTAGAGCTATATCGTGATCTAGACGCGTTAATGAGAAAGGTGAGTTTTGGCCATTTTGGTTTTTTTTTCTCCCTCGACCCGTGGGAGCTGTATGATGAGACGAATGGAGAACGCCACTCGCCGTGCTACCCGTCCACCAACACTGGTGTGGAGGTGTTCAGACAGGTGGGTGTGTTGACAGTTCGTAGTTTTGACAATTTCGACAGTTGACAGCATTGACGTTTTTGAACAAATGGTTTTTATGTTTTTATTCTTTTGTATTGTAATAAATTTTTAGAATTTAGTCTGTATATTTAAAAAAAAATGTTTTTATCGATATTTTTTAAATTTACCAATCAATTACTTATAATACAATTACTTATCAATTGTTATATGAGTTTTGTGTATTTTACATTTTAGATTCATGTCTCAAGCTAAAATAATAGCTGAAGTTTTTATTAGTGCTACTATTTTTTTTGTTTATTTATAGTTTTTATTATATTTGTTATTACTCATTATTAACACAACAGAAATATAGTCTACACGTTTTATTAAATTAATTTTATTTTGATTGTGCATTAGTAGATTAGGTTTTTTTTACGTCATTGTTTTGTGTTTTATTTTCAGCATTTATCCTGCATGAGTATGAGTGATAGCTTCGGAAGATGAGTGAATTTCTAGTATCAAGTTACGGAACCTTGACTAGATTTTCACTTATCCTTTGCGGCTGGTCTTTACCTGCTTTAGTTGTTTTATTTTTTTTTGTTTATATATAAGCATGATTTTGGTTTTTTTTATTACATATTTGTTGGAATTTCTTTTATTTATTGATTTTAATAATTTAGTAAATATTTTTTTACATATTGTTAAAAAATATATTATTGTATAGTACTTTTTCTTAAGTACTAAATATTGACAAATAATGTAAGAATTTCAATTGTTTTATTGTAAGGTAGACAATTAAAAAAGTTGTTATAGACAAATGCACTCAAACCATGTAAATTAATTTTTAACATTTTTAAAAAATATTGATATATAAATCAAAATTCACTTAATTTTGATTTATATACCGTATTCGTATTTTTGTTTATTTTTATAATTTTCTAGGTTGCATTTGGCATAGCGGTAGCCGAGGAGGCATTTCAGTTTGAGCATCGTGATCTACACTGGGGCAACGTACTTATAGCACCTA